>DXKC01012151.1:0-12879 GCA_031170775.1 Cymbopogon citratus
CGCGGCGGCCGGCGCGGCAGCCCCTTGTAGGGCACGTTGTGTGGCCCGTCAATGCCGGTTGATGTGTCGTCGCCTCCATCTGGCGCCTTGATCGGCCCGTGATCGCTTCAGGACGGTCCGGCCCGAGTTAGGACCGTGACAGTACTCCCCCTTTTCCACTCGGTGCGTTCTCGTGCCGAATTCCGAGCCAGTCGTTGATGTCTGCGGGCGGAAGGTCGGCACCGATCTTCTAGAACCTGCAAGTCATCGTGCACCTCGTCGATGTTCTCCACGTTGTTGGTGTCGAGTGGCATGAACTCGAAACTGTACTTGAGGTTGCCGATGTAGCCGAACGTCAGGAAGGATAGGACTGTTGTCGCCGGCTTGTGCAGGTTGTTTCTTGCCATTTGAATGGAGGAGCGGGGGACCTTGGAGGGTAACTCAAATATGGACAGATGTTGTGGTGGTAAGCAGTAAGTTCTTACACTGTTCTCATCGTGGGTGGTAATGGTGAACTGCAGTCCCTGCCATGCTGTCGGTCGTGCCCGCGTTGGTGGGATGATCCTCATGTCCAGCATGTCTCCGAAAAGCAAGGAGCCGGTGTAGATCACTGATGGTGATAGCTGGTGGGTTGTGGCTCCCGGGACAATGTTGATGTCGACGCCCCCGATCTGTGCAAGGCGTCTAGCTGTCTTGTCGAAGAAGATCACCGTTGTCTGTTGCATGGGTTGATTCCTATTCCATGGCTGGCAAAGTAGTACCTGGGAGGGTCGCTCATCTTGAGGGTGTTGGGGAAGCGGCTCGTAAATGCCAACCGCCAGCAGGCGAAGGCACTATGGTCCTCCAAGCAGAAGTGTCCACAGAAGTCGTGGCAGGAGGGGTGATGTTGCCGGCAGGAAGAAGCGTCTGTCGAAGAGGACGATTCCGCGATCAACTGACCATGTCGCCTCTGCCCTTCCTTCTCTAATGGCTCTGTGGATTGCCTAGAGCTCCGGCTGGCGCATGATGGCTTGGCGGAAGGAGTCGAAGACGGTGCCGCTGAAGTGGTCAAAGACTGTCGCCGACCAGGCCCTGTGCGCCCTGAGCATAGGGGGTGGGGATCCCGGGGAATGGTGCTCGCACGTACCAGAGGTGGTGGTGCCTGTAGGGGTTGCACTGATGGGGTGGCCTGATGTTCCGATGCCGCGTTGAGGGTACGGAAGCTGCCGTTGCGGAAGAACTGTAGTTGCATCTCGGAGAAATCCCAAGAGATATGCCTGAGGCTGGCTAGCCGTGGTGTCCCCAGGATGATGTCCACGTCGTTGCCAATGTCGAGGAGGTATGCGTCGATGGCGAAGCTTTCGTCGTGGATAGAGAAGGTAGTATTGAAAGTAGCTGTGCGACAAGGTACCTTATTACCGCTGCCCACCAAGATCGTTGTTGTAGGCTCGGGCGACGTTAATGTCGATGATGTTGTGTGTGGATCCCGAGTCCACCAGCATTCGGACTTGACCTCCATGGAGTGTGCCCAATAGGTAGAAGGGTGGCGCACCCTCGATGCCAACGTCCGTCCTGCCGATGAGTACCATCAAGCTATTGTCGTTGTCATCGTCGTCGGTGTAGTTGTTGACAACGGTAATCTCAAACAGTTGCTTGCACTTGTGGCCTCTGTTGAATGGCTCGTCACAGTTGAAACAGAGACCCGCACATCGCTTTTCTGCCATTTCTTTGGGGGTTAGACATTTGAATGGACGGGGGGTGTTGCCTGTGTACGTGACGTGGCAGATGCTGGGGCTGTTGTGGTTGGTGCTGCTGGAAGGGCCTTTGGCGGTGGGACACGGCCATTGAGAAGCGGTGCCCTGTTGGCCTCGGCGAGCACCTCCATGTGGCGTTCGTACGCCCGTGCGAGCGACATCATCGTCTCCATGTCCTGGGGGTTCTGCAGCTCGACCTCTGTTTTGAGCAGTTCCATCAGGCCAGCCGTGTAGAGGTTGACTTGCTGCTGCTCATCCAGGTAACCCACCCTGGCCACGTGTGCCAGGAAGTTCTTCGTATACTCGTCGACCATTCCCGTCTTCCGTAGCGACGCCAATTCGCCAAGGGGATTCCGCCTCGTCGGGGGGCCGAATCGCTCGTCGACGCAACGCGCAAAGTACGTCCAGTCTGACACATCGTTGTCTTGCGAGAGTCTCATGTACCATTGTTGAGCTGTGCCCATCAGGTGGTAGGATACGTACCATGTTTTCTGATCCTCCGGTGTTCGTTGGCCCCGGAAGAACTGCTCGTAGCAATTGATCCACGGAAGGGGTTCTCCTTGCCATCGTAGGTGGGGAAGGCGAGTTTGTGTGGGCGGATGTCGAGGGCGTTGAAGTGACCTGCGGTCACGGCGACGGGATCTGGATCTGGTTTGGCCTCCTCGTTGCCGAAGAGCTTCGCCTCAATCCGCGCCGCGGTGTCCGGTGTGGTTTGATCCGATGATTTCTCCTTTTGCACTTGGAGGAAGTCGCACCCAGCCTTCTCCATGACTTCCTTGGCGGCCGCCTCCATTCGTGCGGCGGCGAGCTCGCGTTTTTGTTCCGCGGTCTGGGTCGTCGGACCTCCCGTTTCGAGGTTGGCGATGTGGCTATCGATGGCGCCCATGCGGTTGTTGAGTTTCCCCATCTCGGACATTAGGGACTTGGGCAGTTCAGCGAGGAGCTGCTTCACGTCCAGTTCGTCTCCCATGGCGGCGTGGTGAGGATCGCCTGGTCTCCGAGATACCAGGTGTCAAGGTCCAGGGCCGGGGGACCCTTGACCATGGCGGCGCGACGGCGGCGGCGCTGCGCGTGGCAGGGAGGAAGAGGGCGGCGGCGGCGTGTGAGCGAGAGAGAGAAGTAAAGAGCCTTTGGCCCAATTCTTTCTTAATTCCCAAACAATTACAAGACCCTAATTATATATAGTCTCTACTGAGACTTCTTCCCAAAGCAATCTAAAGGATTCCTTATAGAATTGGATCCTTTCACAATTTTTCTAATTAATATTCCTTTATTTAGACTCGGCTCATAAGGTCGGTAGGCGGCGGCACCCATGGCGCGCCCACGCGCGGCGGCCGGGGCGGTAGCCCCTTTTAGGGCACGTTGTGCGGCCCGTCGATGCCGGTTGACGCGTCATCGCCTCCATCTGGCACCTTGATCGGCCCATGATCGCTTCCGGACGGTCCAGCCTGAGTTGGGACCGTGACACTCACTTATTATATTATATTTTTATTTTTACTAGCAAATATGCCCATGCATTGCAACAGGATACAAAATGGTACGTATATCAAAATGATAATATTCATGCACACGCTAGTATATATTATTGACTTTTGAATCAATAATTTTCAAAACTTTTCAATTGCCTTTGGAGCAGACTATTTATGGGGTCTTTTATGCCCTTAGGTTTTTTTAAGGTTGTTCGAAAGGAATTTAACAAAAAATTGAATTATAAATTTTGGATTTGATATTGATTTTATATGAGTTTATATTTTTAAGTCATTTTGTGCTTTTTTGGAAAAGACAATAAGCCAACAAAAACATTTTGTATTGGGATCTTAAAGTTTATGTAAATATTGAGATCAACTTTTACTATATTATTTTTTCACCTGGAACCCACTACTTTTTCCTACTCTTGGCACTGGCTCCTTGCTGAATTAGCTGACAAACTGACTCATGTACTCTTTACACGGTCGGTATGACGGCTAGGACTAACCTCCCCACTGTCTGGTCCTAGACGGCAGTATCACTCTTGTCCACTACCTCCGTACTCATGGCGTTCAAAGTATGGCGGAGTTTAGCCGGGATCTCAGACAATTTGTTGTACGTGGGAGCCAGACAACCACCCATACCTAAATAATCCAACAACGCCGTCAACAATCCTAGGCATGAACTCTACAGAGGTGCACTCTGACGCGAAGCAGAGTACTTTTACTATATCATTTTGTTGTATATATCTTGAGATAAACATTTACTATATTATTTCTTTTTCACACGGAATCCACCACTTTTTATTCTTGGGAACAACATCTCGTTGGATTTGATGATCAACTAACTCACATACTCTTCGAATGGCCTATAATATTGCATATGTTTCATGTGTAGCGAAACTGTCATCGCTTGGCAAATTATCGTTGCAATTATTGATTTTGCAAAATAGCCATCACACCATTTTTTTATTTCATTATTTTATTTCCCTTATTGTTTTTCTATTTTTTATGTATTGCTAGGATCCTCGAACGGCTTGTAACGCTGCGTATCTTTTATATGTAGAGAAATTATCATTAACACTTTTTAATTTTGTCCTATTTCATTATTTCATTTTATTTATTGTTTCATTATTTTTTTATTGTTTTTCTATTTTCCCTTTCGCACCTCTTCTTTTTTTCCCGTACGGATAGGCTCCGGATTTTTTTTTTCTACACCTATGACGAACTCAGGCTCCGTTGCGGGGGGAAAAGCGAACATAAAAGGAGAGGTGGGAAAAAAATTTGTGACCGAGTTGATCTCTTGATTGGAAGAAAAGAGAGGTGGAAAGAAATCTTGGTGAAAAGAAATTTTCTCTCTTTATAATTAGGTATGCGTAGAGAAATTGTCATTAACCCTTTTTAATTTTGTCCTATTTCATTATTTTATTTTCTTTATTGTTTCATTATTTTATTTTCTTTATTGTTTTTCTATTTGCATGGAGGACGGGAGTGCGGTCTTTTCTCCTCTTCTCTTTTTCCCGTACGGATAGGCACCGGATTTTTTTTCTACACCTACGACGGATTCCAGCTCCATTACGAGGGGAAAAGCGGACATAAAATGGGAGGTGGGAAAAAAATTTGTGACCGAGTTGATCTCTTAGTTGGAAGAAAAGAGAGGTGGAAAGAAATCTTGGTGAAAAGAAATTTTCTCTCTTTATAATTATGTATAGATATAGATTTTCCTTTATTTCCTTCTCTCCACTGCACGGTGTTCTTTTCCCGTCCCATCTATCTCTGCGGCATTCTTCGATTTCCTCCGCCCGCATCCATGAATCGCGTAGACTTGGACCTCGGAGCACTTGATCTTCAAGCTCGCCTCCTTCAGCAGCCTCGCATTGTGCGTGCAGTTGGGTGGCAGCAGTTGAGCACGCAGCCAAGTGCTCCGCGACGGCGGCGGCGACGACCTTCCTCTTGCCGGGGACAATGGCGGTCTCCTTGCCGGGTTCCTTGCCCCATCCCACCACTCTTCTAGGCCTTCAACTCACTCTCTGTGGCCTCCGCAGTAGGCTCATTGCCACAGCCGCCATTGACCCCAACAGCGGCGGAGGTTCTGGCCACGACCACCGAGGCACCCAACCCGCGGCCCCCGCCCCACCCACCACCGTGACCGGCCACGCCTCCGACCGTCGTTGGGCCTTGTCCCGACTGCGACCTCTATTGCGCCGTCCGAATGGATCTAGCGAGCTTGCAACCATGGTGGTTGTTTGGTGTTGAGCAGAGAAGGAAGAAGACAGTTTATGGTGGGCCCCACTATATTGGGGGAGATGCAACTCCCCCTTCATTTGATAGGAAATGGGTTGTTTTTTGGCGGCCACCAAAAAAAGGAAGAGGTATTAGGGGACTATTGGAGAGGAAAAAGTAAGACTTCTCCCCCAATATAACAGTTTTATGGGGATGATGGGTGAGATTGGGGGACTGCTGGAGATGCTCTTAGGAAGTGTTTGGGACTACTCCACTCCAGTTTTTTCAACTCTGCTTCAGCTCCACGTTGCCAAACACCTCTAGCCCTAAGAACTCTGCTCCATAAAAAACATGGAGTTGCAAACCAACTCCATGTTTTTTCTAGAGTACCTTAAGGGGTACTTCAGTTTTTAGAGTTTTGTATTCCCACATAGAGTTGAACAATAATTACCCACATTGCTACTCCTTAACCACCGATCCATCTATTCGCTCGACTCCCTCCCATACGTGCGTGAAAAAGGCCACAGGAGACGTGATTATCCTTTTTGTCAAGGCAATCAGACTCCCTCCCTTTACTAAAGTTGAATTTTTTTATTTTTTTCTTTCCACTAAAATCATGTCGGAATCTAGAAACAATATATAATTTGTATTTTGTTTCCATTCTTTTTGTTTCCACTAAAAAATCACTCAACGATTTAAATTTGTGGAACCTAAGAAACAATTGTTTGTCATTTGTTTTCTATTTTTCTTAGAAAATATACAGTGCAATTTTAACTAGGGGTATAATAGACCATTTGCATATAAACAACTCATTTCAAGATGTAGGACCGGTAACGGCGACCAGAGGGGGGTGAATGGGAGCCTCAAATTTTGCTTCTCTCAAAAGAGAGTGAGATGGAGGTCCTCGGCTCTATCACTTTCCCCAAAAAATCAAACAGCACCCAACAGAAAAGTTCTGTATAGAAATAGAAACTTGTAGGAACAGACAGTGCGAGAAACGGAGTTCAGAAACTCAAGATGCAACAAAAACACCTTTGAGTGTTGTCCAGTCGGCTTAGCCGATTGTTACAGTTGGCTTAGCCGAGTGAAACAGTCGGCCTAGCTGATTAAAACATTCAGCCTAGAGAGTCGGCCTAGCTGAGTGCCAAGCCAGCCTAGCCGTGTCCAAACCGGCTTAGCAGGGTCCAAAACCAGCCTAGTCGGTTCTATCGACCAGCCACGGGAAAAATCCCCAAATCCATGGATTTCCTCCAAATCAACTCCAATCGCAACCAAATTTGGTAGAGATGTTGTTGATGCAATTGGAGAGCTATCTCTAAGAGATCATCACTCAATTTGGAGTAAATCATGAGAAATCGACAAAGGGGTCAAAAGTGGATCTTGAGGCCACCTAAGAGCAAGAATTCGTGCGAACATTGATCTCATGAGGTTTCAGAGCAAATCCTTCGGTGGAAAGCCTCTACTCACTTCATAGATAAAGTTAGGGCAAAAGAATCGGATCAAAAAGCTCTATAAACGAAGAAATCACAACGTTCTCGGAGTCACAAAGGATGAACTCGTGAAGAACACCAACAACAAGAATCAAACACAAATCCCAGCCATGATTCGGAGTAGAGAACAAGTGGAATAAGAAATTGATCTCAAAGTGTCACGCACGGATCTCCCGCTTTGTGCCAAACCCGCGAAACCTCCTTACGAGTACGTGTCGCGCACTGTTGGGTATTTTAGACGCACACAGAAAAGATCCGCAAGAGCACGGATACCGTTGTAGCTTTCATCCGAAGGGTTTTAAATATCGTATCCACAGGGAAACGTGTGAGTCAACTACGTGTTCTAACTTAACCTAGAAAAGGTGAATAAGTGGGGATCAAAACTAGTTGTCATGAAATATAAAGTGGAAATAAGATTAAAGTGTAGGGGAGATCAATCTAGTATGGGGTCGATAGTAGGAGTATAGAGAGGATAACTTAGGGTTTATCTAGTCCTTGATTGTGAGCCAAAGTCTATGTCTTCTACGATTCAACTGGGGAGTTGCGATAGGAGTTCATATCCAGAGTATGAGGGTTTCCAAGAAACTATTCTCCTGATCAGCCTATAACGGGAGGTGGACTACAGAGGATTCAACGAAGCTATAAGAGTCACCTTCACGAGCTACCACCGATCTGGAATATAGGGTACATTCACAAGTAACAAGATCTAAGCACCATGCTTACACCTACGTTACTACTCTAACCTACACGCGTCGATAGATTAAAGTGTTCAAAGAAAGAACTGCAAACTAGAAGAAAAGTATAAACATAGATCTTACTTGAACCAGAAGTTGATTACTAGAGTCATCTCAGAAGCAAGCCCGCGCAGAGCCTGATCCTGCCGAAGTACAAGCCGAAGAAGAAGCACCGACAGGCCGGCACCTCCTCCGAACTCCTCCCTCGCCCTCCATCTCTCTACTATCTAGAAGACTAGATCTACTCTAAGTCGGAGGTAGAGAGGATATCCATTCGAGGAAAACCTCTCATACCCCAAACCCTAGCTTTACTCGTGGATGTGTATAATGAAGAAGATTGATTATGATGATCTGTTCTGAGGGGGGTCTGGGCCTGGTTATATAGCCCCCTAGGATGCACCGTGGCCCTTGGATCAAACCGACTTGAATCGATGGTGTAGATTGGACCTCAAAGGCGGTGGAAGGCCGTGAGATGAAGCTGCCTGATAGGTGGGACCCACCTGGGTCGACCGACCTAGGCCCCAAGTCGACCGACCTGGGCCAGGGTCAGGTTGCCCTCTCGTTTGCTCTGGTGGCTTCTGGTGTCTTCTAGATCCTTCTTTCATGACTTTTGCGTAGATCCGACTTGATTTGGTATGATTTCTTGCCTCCTACTCCTCCTTAGCATATTTTGTTTAGTCCCTAAAAAATAACAATTCATCAAAGCTGTGGAATTTATTAGGTTAGTCCTTAAAACTCTTGGCTTGATGAAGGCTCTAGAGTATTCTAGAGAATCTTGAGTCGTATGCATCGGGGACTCTCTCATCGAGAGTCCAATTATAGCAATTGATAGGTCCGTCTCGATCATCTCGACGAGTTCTTCGCAATGGTGTACTCTAATCCATCATTTGAGGTACTTTTATTCTATAAAAAATTAAGATTCCTGCAAAACAATGGAGAGCAACACAACTTGTGGAACTTGTTAGTTTCAAACCCTACAACTATGCTTTGTGGTTCTTTTTATGTCTTTTCATATGATATAAAACAATAGTTGATGGTTAATAATGAGCATTAGTGACCGTCAACAAGTTTCCCCAAGCTTACCCTTTGCTAGTCCCTTAGCAAAGCTAATCTAAACAATGGGTCAGGAGTTGCTACAGTGCTTTCACGCCTCAAAAGTACACAGGTGTTCAAACAAAAATTTTCCTTTAGATTAGAGTAAATTATTCTAACTTCAGACTCACCCATATTACCTTCAACCATGGAGCTTTTGGCCTTCACTTGGGTATTAAGCAATTGAAAGACAGAACAATCAAGTCAAGCACTGTGTCTCGAGTTCTTTGATCAACCTTCATTCTAGAGCTTTTGTAGATTTTCAAAATAAAACTCAGAGATTCCTTTTGTATGACTCTTTTTGGTCTCTTAATATATGGTATTTGTGGATTCTCACCAAGGCAATGATGGTGTTTTGCCTTCTCTCTCTTACTCAAAATATGTGGTATTTTTGGAATAAGACAGAGTAGCATCATGCCTCCTCTCTCATACCCTATAACTAATAGGCTTATATAGAGCTGAGGGTATTTCAAGGATATAGCATACTTACCTTGCATGTATTGCCTAGTCAAAATAGGATCCGAGGAGGGGAGTGTCATACCCTTAGATCAAGATGTGCATGTGTGTGGATATATTTGGTGGCTAACCTAATTCTACTTTGCTCCTGGAGAGACTGCCTCCAACTGAAGAATTTATCAAAAATATTACTGTGGAGGTCTTAAGATGTCTTCTTCCTTCTTTGATGATAATGAAAAACTTCTTCAGGCATAGAGACCATGAGCTATCATTTTATTTATTATTTTTTTTTAAGGCTGGGACTTTTGTCCTCTTTCTCTTTTTTTCTTTTGATATTATTTTGCATAGCCTCATGCCTCTTGCCTGGAATACAATAAGCTTAGAAAGAGATTAATTATAATCTTGGAGCATTTATTTGTAGACCTAATAATATTTTTGGATCTTCTCCCAGGGTAGGAGATAGATTTTTAGATGAAAAAGCATGTTTTTGTGTACTCTCAGAGTAGGAGTAGCAGAATATATATGGGTGTAAGTGATCTTGATCTCAGGATCAAGAAAATCCTCTCAACAAGAGTCTAACACGGGTTGACCAAACTCAACACTAAATAAGTAGCTTATGAGCTGGTTTTTCTAGTCTAGCAAGCATGTATAAGAAGGTCTTAAATAGTGATCAAGAAAAAGCTCTTTACTTATGTGTGTACCAGGATCAAGAAAATCCTCTCAACAAGAGTCTAACACGGGTTGACCAAACTCAACACTAAATAAGTAGCTTATGAGCTGGTTTTTCTAGTCTAGCAAGCATGTATATGGCTATGGTAGGAATTCAAACTCTCATCATACAGGAACTCATCATGTGGTAATTTTAAGTTTTTCAAAAGATAAATCTCCAGAACTTAAGTATCTCTAGGAACAAGATAAACAGCCGCTCAGACCTTCTTATATCATACCCATCAATTACCTAGACTTAGATCAAGCATTCGCTACCCACAAATTTCAAGTTCAAAGCAAATCTTAGGTAGGAATAATTATGTATCCAAAACTTGGGAGAGTTCAAGGTTGAAAAACTAGGTACTTGAAAGGAATTACGGCAGAGCAACTATTCATCATTTCCATAATAAATATTATTCTGAGTGCTCTTTTATTTATTAACTGGTTCAAGCAGACTAAGACACACTCTAACTAACACACTTTATTATCAAATACTCAACTAGATATAGTAGATAATAGAAACCCTATAATTAAGAAGTATATTTCCTAATTATAATTATATAAGTTTGAATGTTCATTTTATTATTATTATTGTTGTTGTTATTATTATTATCATTATTATTATTGTTGTTTATTATTATTATAAGAATACTTTAAAAGGGTAAGGGTACTTACCTGGATACATGGGGGTGCCTTCCCCCAAGCTGAATGTTGATGTAGTCGTTCGATCTTGTGATGTAGCGGACTTGCTATGGAGATGATCTTCCTCTATTGGTGAGTTAATTGAAGATGACTGATGATGCATTGCTCCAATAGTGGATAGAGCATCCACTTGCTGGTCGGCTCTTCTTGGTCCTTCAAATCTTGTGAAACTCAAATAGACAACAAAACTTATGGAACTGATTAAGCGTTAGTGGTTGGCCACTTAGGTCTTTGTTGTCAAAGTTTTTTGAGATTGTCTAAGTGGAGTTTCAGTAGGATCTCTTGTCTAAATATTTTTTTTTATTTTTATATATTTTATGATGCAAAGAAAATGCAAAAGGATGAATACATATTTATTTTATTTTCATGCCACCACGGTGAATATCTCCATAGGATTTTCACACCACAAATTTATTCACATGGGGCATTAGGATTTATGATGCAATAAGTATTTATTTTCTTTTTATGATGCAATGATAATGCAGAAAAGAAAATATGCTAAAGGAAATTGATGCAAAAAAGTTAAATATGGATAACTACCGATTTTACCTCCCGGCTAGGGTTCAATGTTTTAAGTCCTCTGAAACTTCTCACCATGTTTATTCCTTAGGTGCGTCATCTAGACCTGTGGTGGAGATCTTGATAACTGCACCCCTTGATGGCGTCACCCATGTTCTTCGTTCATCCAGCTTGTTCAAAGTGAAGCTTTAATAGTATAAGCTGGCAGCATCTTGTTTAGTGTGCATGTCTCGTAGATTCAGGGTCTTCACTCTATAGTGTTTAGGAGTTTGCCATTCCACCATGTTTTCCTCAAAGTGTGTCCTACTCATAAAGGCAAGGTAGAGATCAAGTGCATGGGCTCTGTTGGTGGAAAAACACCAATAGAACCAAAAGTTTATTTATTCTTCTCTAACCTTAGACACATTGAATAAGATAAAGTTGTTATTTATGGGTGATAGGATCAGAAAATGAGCATGGGTGTTGCATTTTAAATGTTTGGAGGATCAAATTTCTCTAACCTGTGGAAGGATTATCTATCTTTATATATTTTCATATGGGTAAGACTATCATCTTTCAAAGGTTGGATGTGCAACATTTTAGCTCATTGGGTAATATTATGAGATCAAGAGAGTGAAGCTATGAACAGGGATTAAAGAACTAAACATGTTAAGTTGATCAGGTTGGATCAAATGAGGTTGCAACTTAAACATGTTTGGCTCTTTACTTATGTGTGTACCAGGATCAAAAAAGCTTTTTGAATAGTGATCATGTACCTTGGGATGTTACCTTTTGTTATTGAAGAGTGATGGTACCGAACTACCTTGTAGAAGCTTCTCTGGCTCAGCTGGTTGTGTTCATGAATAGCTTGTCATCTCTTGCTCATCTCATAGTGACTTGAGTGATGGGAGGTTGAGAGAAGGAAGAGCTTGGTTGAATCATCTTTGGAGGGATCAGTCTTCCTTCTCGGTGAATGTAGGACTTTTCTCTTGTATTTGTCTTGTCTCTTTTGTTGCACTCCTTACTCCTCCTTTCTCTTTAATCTCAGCATCTGTTTTGTTCTCCTAATCTTGATATTCTTGACAGTCCTTCTGCTTCCTTCATTATCTTGAGGATTTTTTATGATGGTCTTTGTCTTTGAAGGGCTTGGTGGAGATGTTCACCCTCTTCCATGAGCTGTGTTTTCCTTGTGCTTGTTGTTGATGTTCATGTGTCTCTCTTTTCTCCAATGTGAGTTCATCTCAGGACTTCCTAGATTGACTTTTGAAAGTTTTTCCTGTAGGGGTTAGTCCACAAAATATGCCAATGTCTACACAAGCAGTTTTTAGTTCAATAACCTAACCAAACTTCGTGTCTAATAGATTAAGGAAGGCTATTTAACTAAAGCACCACGCTTAATTTAGAAAGCCTTTAGAACTACTCATATGAAGTACTTCCAAACCAACACTTACAATGATGGACAAAGGTGGCATTATAGAGATTTACTCAAATGGTGACGGAGAGAGAATGATTGATGTATAGCAAATTGAGCATGTCTTAAAGGTAGGGACAACCAGAATAGCAACATGGCGGGGTATGTTCTTACAAAGTCCCCCCCCCCAGCTTGAATTTTGCAAAAATCAAGATTTGGATGAATTTAATTCAATGTTACATGATGATTGGTTGGTCATACCTTGTGTTTGTTATTCCTTCGCTCCTTTTGCTTCAGACCTAGAAAGGTTAGTGTTAACACCAGATTTTGGTATGGGCCGAGGATGATATTTGGGCCAGTGCAAGATGCTAATAGAAGGCCTTGGAA
>DXKC01012153.1:0-10151 GCA_031170775.1 Cymbopogon citratus
AGTCCCTTGTGTCAAAGATATAAAAGCTTAAATACACAGGGGTTCCTTCTACTCGAATTGGTAGGATATGTAAAATTTCTAAACTATGGATGATATCTCCTGAGAGACTTCTCATGAATTTCGTTGTTGGAGATAATACCATGTCTTGCAAAAGATATCGCACCAATGACATAGACATGATATTTATTCCCACAACTGGATTGTAGAAAGCATCTATTCGTTCTATATTGATTATGCAGTGAATTGGAATAGAAGGTGAATCCACTTGGATTACTTCAGAGGAAAGCTCTAATTCTTCTAACCATTCATTGCTCATTACAGAGACTAGTTCTGCTAAGGTTCTACCAAAGGGAATATCCTCAAAGACTAAAACAGATTCTTTAGGCTTCCTCACAGAGTGATATTTCAACATGTTTCCAAAATCAAAAAAAGATCAGGTTCTATATCTAGCATAAAGTCTGGAAACAGAGTTTCTTCTTTTTCTTACTCAAGATCCGAGCTAGCTGAAGTGGTTGGTTTGTCTGGCAAAGGATTGGTTTCAGCTACCTGAGATTCTGTCTATGCTTCTAGTGGATAATCTAACTCAGTGCATATGATTTGATCTAGGATCTATCTTGCTTTCTCAGAAGAGACATGCAAGAAGGATCCTCCAGAAGTTGTGTCGAGCAATTGTTTTATCATTTCTACGTAGACCTTTATAAAAGTGCTATAATATAATGGGGTCTGGTAGACTAAGGTTCAGGCCTGATGCTAAGAGTGCAGTGAAACAGTTCCAGGATGAGGCCAAAGATTCATGAGGTTCTTGCTTAATAGTGAGAATCTTGACCCTAAGGTCGACGACTTGGAAGATGGGATAAAAATCTAGGCAAAAGTTGGAACGTAAAGATCCCCAGTCTCCTTGTAGCTTACCTACAGTTCTGTCATAACATTGTCTAGCTTTTCCCTTTAATGAAAAAGGAAATAGCTTCCAACGGAGAGTTTCATTGGACATGCCCTCTATGCAAAGACAGTCACAAGTTTGCTCAAAATCTCTAATATGAAGGTAAGGGTTTTCGTCTCCTTCTCCTGAAAAAGATAGGCTTTGGACCAGTGGAATCAACCGCGGACTCAGCCTATAGCTAGGTGTTTGGATGGGTTTTGATGATTCATGTGGCACTAGGCTGGTCTCCGTGGGTGTAGAGAATTGAATGAAAGGTATTGTGTTTATGTTTTCCATATGGGTAGAAAAAGATAAAAGAAAAAGTAAAAATAAAGGTACAAGGTAGAGCAAGACTTAGGTTATCTAAGCAAACCGTCTTTCTCTCCGGCAACGGCACTAGAAATGCTTGTTGATATTGGTTACGCACACAGAGAAATAATCCGCAAGAGCACGGATATCGGTGAGCACTTCACCCGGGAGATATTCCAGAGTATTGTTATTTATTTATTTGCAAGGAGAAAGTGTGCAAAAAGACTAACCCTGCTTAGCTACTACCCAAGGGCTGCAAAACAAGATAGTGAGAATTAAGCGATATAGAGAGGATTATTCCATCAGTCTTCTTCCAACCTATGGTAAGCTATGTTAATATTGTTCTAAGTGGGGCAACCTGAGGAAAAGAAACACCACAGAGGATGCTTAACCTTGGCGCACAATACCTACAATCCTACCAATGGGATATGGAATTGATAACCACCAGAGAGACTGTCACTTCCCCCCAATGTACTACCACTAATCCGGCCAATAGGAGATATCCCCGAGTATTCCTAGCCCAAACACCATGCTTATGCTACGAATGATTACTTTATTCCCTATGCGAAGCGAATAAAGTAAACTCAAAGAACAAAGAACAATAAGAACAATAAACTTACTAGTATCAGAAGTTGAATTGCCGAATGATCCTAGAACCAAGCCTCAAGTTAGGAGACTTAATCCCATAGATACAACTGGAAGGATACAATGACAAGCTGGGCTTCCTCCACTTCTATCTCCACCCTATACTCCCTCAAATCTGTCTTGTTGCTAATCCCTAGCTATTCTCTCTAAAATATGAATTATACAATAAGTTCTATTTTTCTTCTCTTTTTCTTCTCTCTAGGGGCTAGGGGCTCTGTTTATATAGTCATGCAGGATGCACCATAGCCCTTGGATCAAACTGACATAAATACACGGTTATTATTCATCCTCAAAGTCGGTGGAGGCAGGATCCGCGAGGTGGAACCCTATTGGTCCACCTAGGCAGGCGAGCGCCTGGCTGTCCAGGCGGGCACGTGGTCAGTTGGCCAGCCTGGCCCCTCCTTTGGTCAGATGTCTTCAAGAATCTTCTAGATTACAGAAAAGTTGGTGTTTGATCTTTTCTCTCTATGTAAACCTGATATGTGGGCCATTCGTGATTATTTTCAGCTATTACCCTGTAGAAACAGATATTCATTAAAACTCATGGAATTCTATTAGTCATAACCCTATTTCTACCAGGTGTTTGCATATGAGTCCTTTTTCATATTAAGTTGACGGTTAAAATTAAGAGTTATCTATCATCAACACGTAGCACGCCGCTACTAACCTTCATGGGAGGCACTGAAGACATACAACCGTTGCTAGAAATCCATTTTCAGAGGCGGTTCTATTAAGAAATCTGCCTCTAAAAACCACTCATTTTCAGAGGCGGTTCTCTTAAGACAACCGCCTCTAAAAATCAATTTTTAGAGGCAGCTCTCCTAAGACAACCGTCTTTGAAAATGTGTGATTTTCAGAGTCAATTTTTTTTAGGAGAGCCGCCTTAGAAAATTGATTTTCAGAAACGGATCTTTTAAGATCACCCTAAAAACAACTATGCGCGCATGCAGTCTAAAATTTTCACGCACAACCTGTTCAAAATTTTAGAAAAAAGTAATCCAGGCTACTCACATGTTCAGACCCATGTGCATGGGACCCACTAGTGGTCCTTACATTCTGAGCATCACAGCGAGAGCCATCCTTATCTTCTTGTATTCTTATCTCTTCAACTCTCCAGCTCCTCCTTTCTCTCTTGAAATGCAGTGGCAAGCTAGCCATGGCGACGACCAAGGAGTGGCCCTCGGCTTGCAACTTCTTCCTCTGAGATCCGCAGCTCTCTTTGGCTTTCTCTCCCTTGCTCTATCTCCATGTTCTTGTTCGTGCTTTGGAGAGAGGACTCGACTTGCTGCTTCTCAGGCACGCATCAGCGCATGACTTTGGCAAGCAGCAATGGCAGGCAAGATAGTACTCTTTCATTCTTCTCTCTTCTCTTTCACTTCCTCTTGATTGTTTCTTGCGTCATATGGCTGACCACAAGCATGGCTTGAACGCAGGCAAGCAGCAATGGCAGGCAAGGCAGCAACGACGGCCATGCATTGAAGGCAAGGCAAGGCAGTGAGGGCACACCAGTGAAGCGACGACAGCGACGGCGACGCAGCCGTGACGGCGCAACGGTGGTGACGCAGCCGCAATAACAGACAGTGACGCAGTGCGACGGCAGCCACGACGATGCAGTCGCGACGGCACAGTGGCGGCGACTACGGGCACGTGGCAACGCAAACATGGCTGGCGTCACTATCCAGAGCAAATATGCGGCACTGCAAGACAGTCGGCAAAGATGGACAAGCGTGGTGGTTCGGCGCCGATGTGCTAGCCAGCTGTGGCACCACTGCCGCCGGCATGCTTTTTTTAATTCTTAGAAATCATTTTCAAAGTGGGTTGACACAACAACACCATTTCTAAAAATTGAACTTTAGAGATGGGTATTTTAAGACATCCATCCTTGAAGATAGAACTTCAGAAGCAGTTGTCTTAATTTAACCACCTCTGAAGATGTATCTTTAGGGCCAGTTGGAATTCTGTTGCTATTGTAGCCCTATCTTTACAATCGATTGGTTAGTGTCGGCCTAATTTGCCATGACTGATGTCGTGATTTAGCCATTCCTATAGTCAATTTTTGTACTAGTGATCTTGGTGGCAGTTGACTATGTATCCAAGTGGGTAGAAGCTCTACCATGTCGAGCTGCCAATTCCAAGCATGCTAAGAAGATGCTTCATGAAGTGATCTTTCCAAGATTTAGAACACCAAGAATGGTCATAAGTGATGGAGGATCACATTTCATTGACAAGAGTTTCAAATAGTTCTTAGCAGAATATAGAGTAAAGCACAATGTTGCAACTCCATACCATCGCCAAACAAGTGGTCAAGCAGAAACATCAAATAAGCAAATCAAGAACATCCTACAGAAGACTGTCGACGAGATGGGAAAGAAATGGAAGTACAAGCTTCATGATGCACTATGGGCATACCGAACTGCATATAAAGCACACATAGGCATGTCAGCTAGTATATGGAAAGACATGTCACTTACCTGTTGAATTAGAATTCAGAGCTCATTCTAGCTGGCAAGAATCGTCAGATGTAGATTTCAGAGTTGGAAGAATGGAGAGAAAAGGCTTATCACAACTCTAAAATTTACAAGGAAAGATCCAAAAGATGGCATGATAAGAGAATCAAGCATAAGGAGTTCAAGCCTGGAGACAAAGTTCTACTATTCAACTCAAGAGTGAAGCTCTTTAGTCACGGAAAACTTAGAAGCAAATGGGAAGGACCATTTAAGGTGATTAAAGTTGCATCATATGGCACCATCACAATTCAGGATGATTCAGGTAACACATTCAAGGTAAATGGCCAACGTTTAAAACTTTTTCTTGAACCTAAAAAATTAGAAGAAATTGATGTGATAGAATTCTTGCAATTTAATGATCCAATATAAAACATCAATCAATCCCATTGGCTCTAGACAACTAATGTTGTTCCTAACACTTAATCAGTTCCACGAGTTGCTTTGTCTATTTGAGCCGATAGAAGCATGATTCAAGCATAGAATAGATCTAAACATGATAATTACTTGAATCTAACAGGATGTGACCAAATCTACTTAATCTTAGATCGGGCAATGATATTGTTGTATAGAATAAACCATAAAAAGCAGACAATATCTGTAGTTTTCTCCATTTTTGTTGATCAGAAGATGCTTCTATGCTGATTACATCTCAAGAGTATCAGGTTTATAACTGAAATTTCTTCTTTGTTTTGAATAAAATGGTACTCTACTCATCATTTTATCTTATCAACTATAGGGCTTTTAGTTCTCACTAAATCTTAAATATTTGCAAAACAGAATAGTTACAGAGCTGCTTATCTTTTATCCTTTGATCACTTTTACCCCGGAGTTTTTATCATAAAACTGAAAACAAATCACATAATATTGCAAAGTCAAAAACCGAACCACAGGAGATATAAGTCATATACTTAGATCACGAAGTGCATGTGATTACTTTTATTATTATTATTTTTTACACATATTATTCTATCTAATCATTTTAAAACTATGAGGCTACTGGGCCTTCGGTCATCTTTTATTTTATTTGGCGGTCACGCAACCATCATTTTTCTTTTTGATTTTTTTATTTGGGCGGGCATCAGGGTACCCATTGTTTTAATGATAGCGGACACGTGTCCGTCGTTTTTCTGATATATTTTGTAGAATAGCCTCATATTTTTAATCAAAGAGAGAATATATATGCAAGACATTTTTTACAGCGTGTACGTGAATCATGATCTTGAGAATATGACGGCCATCTTCAACTAGAGGTTACAACAATTTGACACAACTCAATATGATAGAATTTATTAAAATTTATAAAAATCTAAATTCTCCAGGTTGCAAGCATCTCTCAGAATAATGTCATAGAAAGTTCTATTTCTATTCTTATTTCACATTTATTCAGACGAAGTTCAAACTTTATGCAACCCATAAATCTCAAAGATTTCAAGATAAATATAATAACCACTAAACCCAAATCTTTAGAGAAATTAAAGTTATAAACTAGATACAGGTGAAATATAAAACAGAGCATCTATTTATCATTTCAACAATGGATAAACTAAAACATTTATAGCACATACTTATAGAGTGGAATTATTCTTAAGATTTTAATTTCAGCAGTAATGCAAATATTTTTAATCCAAAACTTAAAAACTGCTGGAGAAGTGAGGATAGAGTTGCGCAAACCATCGTTGAAGATGAAGGAGCTAGTAGAAGTTATCGTTTTGTCTTTCTTCATGATGGATCACCCGATGTTGCGCCACATGTGTGCGTGATGTTGATCTCATATGTGCACATCCCCCTTCTGAGCCGATAAGTGCTTTCTCTTGAAAACCATTTTAATAATGACGTCTTATCCGGAGCGTTTATTCGGCTGCTGCATTTAGAATCTTTGCATGCTTCTCCAATTTACTAAATACAACATCGTGAAAAATATTAGAGCCGATCACTTATGTCATCTTTCTTTTACAAATGATCGGCTGCTCCAGATCTTGTAATTTTTCTGATTCCTTCTCCATGTTGCATATTGTATGTTGCAGCTCAACTTATGTTGGCAACACATTTACCAGGCTAGATGGCTCCATTACTTGGTGCTTCAACTAAATTGGAAACTGAGTCACTACTGGCCCCCCAGCTGATAGAATATCTGTTCCACCTTGTAGTATTCTTCAACTTGATATGAACATGTATAGACACAAGTGAAATATTTTATTTAGCCGATGTATACTTTCCCTATCAATCAATAGTGTATCCATCGGCTGCCAGGTTGCTGATCTCTCTTGTGTTTTTGACCAAACCTCTCATATCACTCTGTTTCTTTCTATTTAGACCAAGCCTCCGAGCTTCTCACTTCCATCGTTAGATTGAGTTCTGTATATCCTAAGCTCCCTAATATCAACAGTCGTCTTCTACCGCCGATGCATACATATTGACCTGTCGGCGGCGCACGATTTGTGCCAGATGGTTTCTGGCTCTCAGGGCCTAACGTGTATCTGAAATAGATGCTTGAGACTCTGTGTGTATTCATCTCACTAATCTTCCTGATGTTGGTTCTAGTAATGAGCTGATCATAATCTGTAGATATACGCCGGCAAGAACTGGAAAGCCAAAGCCAATGTTTTTTTGCAAATCTAAAAATAGCACTCTGGCTTTTAATGATCCTTTCAGAGAACCGGCTGCTAACTTTCTCCCTTCATTGTGTACCTGATTCTATGCTCATGGCTGGTTGATCTGATTTGCTAACCCTTGGTCTTGATGCTTCTAATTCATCAGCTGATTATTGGGCGTATAGAAGCTAGCATAGCCGATTCAATGAATGCGATAATCAGGCTATGTTGATCTTCTGAATTTTCCATTAGCTTCCTTCTGTCGTATGTCACCATGTGCATATGCATGTGTGGCATTGTCATGTGAAGAGATTCCTAGAATCATAGCCAATTCCTTTTGGAAGTGATCAGCTATCAATTTATTAATTAACCTTATCTGACGATCTCGAACTCAATCCCCACTTTTCTTGGTCATGCATGAGTGTGTAGAGAATATTACCATCTGATTTCCTCTCCTCTAATGACTCTTATATTTCACGGTATGGTTCACTTCACCTTACAAATCACCACCGTAGGTTGTCAAAAACCATCGGCTATTTATTGTAGCAAAACAACCAATGCTTTTCTCTGGATAGCCGATCTATACTTTTGTCTGATTAGCTTGTCGCACTTCCCTTGATCCTCACACACAATATGATCTCTTTAGTTAGCTGATCTGCTTGGCCTTGAACGTGATACCTACCAAATATAGGTGACCAAATATATTGATTGGCCATGCCTGCATGGTACCCATCCATCAGCTATTAGTCGACTTGATCTTATTTTTAGCCGATGCAACATAATCGTACCTAGTAGATTCCGCTTTTGGGGCAGTCGAGCTTCAGCAACAAGCTTTTATTGCTATCAGCTAATTGTGACAAGCCATCTTGAACTTTCTTTGAGATTTCCCACAACGTCATGTGGCTTGATCGAATTTGCCGAATAGTCCAATTTATCATAATGAATGCCTCAATTATTCCAATAATATTCCTATTTTAGTGCCAAAATCTATTCAAAACATACTGAATATCCAATGGACGTGGGCAGCCGGCATAGCAGCTAATACTTTTGCCGATCTTAAGCTTCAGTATGCTTCCAGAGTTATATCATTTTCCAGAGATTCTTGTTTTACAAAACACCATCTATTTCTACACACTTTCTTGTTGGCTTTCTGATTAGTTCGCCACCAGTCTTTTCCTTGTTGAGAATCCTGAATCTTATGTCGTCGACAACCAAAGGGTAGTCCTGAAGAACGTCATGGTGACGAAGCTGACGTCAATCGTGCAGTAGAGGATGAAGACGAGCTCGGCGGCGCATAGGTGCGCATGCGGCGGGTTCAGGCCCCCCGACGTGTAGCTGATGCAAGAGTCCGAGACGCCGAGTGTATTCATCTTAAGAGTCTTCTCGATGTTGTTGGTGACGTTATTCTGTTTCTTTGCCTTGGGTGTGACCACTGCTCAGAACTATCCAGCCGACAGTGAGGTATTTGAAATTCATCTCTTCTGCCTAGCCATCGGCTCCTTCTGGTAGCCAAGAGAATCTCAATTAGTTTTCTTTGCAATTCAGGAAATCATCAGCTTTGTGTTTTTGCCTTCCGAAATACCAACTTGATTTCCTTTCTCCCATTAACCATCCCAAAATATCATCTTTTATTTTTATGGGCCGACCAATAATGGATTAGTTATCAATTGCAAACCTCCAATATCTCAAACGTATCGGCCTCTACCTCCCGAAGAAGTTGAATTTCCTTAAGCACAGCCCTTACTAAGCTTGAGGTTTGGCCGTAGGCAAGTGTTTTTTGCACTAAACGTGCAATCAGGCCCCCCAGTTCAGGCTATGAGATTTCATACTTCAAAATTGCCTTCTCTGGTCTTGCTCGATCCTCCTCTTGTAACATGACCAGTGTGATACTTATTAAGCCGAGTAACATCTGGGAAGTGAGCATGCATCATATTGGTCTCTGATAGTTTGATTGATTATCTCTGTAACTAACCCGGTATCAAATCTTTCTAGATGACACATTGCCGAAAGACATATCAAATTAGCTTTTAGTACCAACGTCATAAGTCGATCTTCAATTGCCATCAAAATATCCAATCCACCTCCACAGAATCATTATGATTTCTCGTCGGGCTCTTCTTTGTCCATTAATCTTATTAAACCTTCGTCGAGATAACAGCTAGCCAGTGACCCAAAAAGTCAATCAGAAAAGCTGATTCCATCATCTGATCGTGAACTGCTATGACCATGAACCAATCTCGTTCTTCTCTTGGACTTCTGAAAATTTTTCGTAGTTGTAATTAAAATTCCTTTTTCATCGGCTATCATCTAGGAGCCGATAAGAAATTCCATCAGTTAAATCCTGGGACATTGATTCCCTGCTGGTGCTTGCATGCATATGTACTCCGTATACACTTCCATCTTTATATAGATACTAAATATGGCATGCATGTTGCCTCTGGTTTCAGTGATGGAGTACAGCAGTATCTTTTTATCTTTTCGTACTTATCATCCAGACTGCTAACGTGTTGGCCCATGCCACAACGAGCACCATGCAGGACACGTATAACAATAATATCTTGAAAACTTGATGTCGTGGCAATCCTTGGTAGACTGATGCTCTCTGAGATTGGAATTTAGCTTGAACAATTAACCGAATCAATTAATTGTGGTCCCCACAAGGAAAAAAATTAACTCGGCTATCTTCTAATCGGATCGGATGACTGTACTCGATTGTCCACGTTCCAGCATCTTTGGCAATGTTGTCTTCTGAATGACTTTCTTGTATATCCCGCCAAAGGACAATTAGCACTTATTCTTGAGTTCTTCCACCTTGGTGATATCAGTTACCGTACTGATCCATTGGAAGGTTATCGGCCAATCATAGAAAAATACTGTATTTGCCCTTCATTACTTTTCTTGGCTGAACCTCGTTGATGAATGGCATCTCCGTCATGATCTAGAAGCTAATAAATATTTGAAGAGGATCTGACTTCCGATCAAACGATTGTGATGAGTCCCACCGAGCGTGCCAAAAATGTGTCGGCACGTGAATGTAGCGCTGATACACTAATAAGGCTCTGGCGAGAACCGAAGAGCAGGAGAACGCTCTGTGATTCTCAACACCTCGCAGGCAGTGCCGATCCACCGAGAGAAGCGTGCCAGCCAACTTGACCTACAGTTGACAAGGAGATAAACGAG
>DXKC01012156.1:0-10436 GCA_031170775.1 Cymbopogon citratus
ATACGTGGCGCTTCTCAAGCCGCGACAGCCAGTCGGCGCAGCAACCGCCAGCGTCAGTCCAATCGGGGACCTCAGCGTGAAGGGGCCGGTGACCACTCGATTAACCGTGGTCCACGCAACCAACCACCCCTAGGACGATGACAACCCAAGCAGCTCCCTACAGCAAAAGAAGACTGAGCTCCATACAGAGCCAACAACGACTGAGACGATCGACGCCCGCGCCACAGTGATAATCGGCGCCCACGCCAGGACCACTATGATAACCGGCGTCACGACCGTGATCATAGTGCGGAGCAATGATGTGACGATGACCTACGCGACGTCCTCAACGACAGGATGTGGTCTGGCCACATGGTTTTCGCCTAGGAGGAGAGATACGTAACTACAATGGCTACGACGACCCTGAGCACTGGCTCATGCTTTTCAAAACTGCTACCCGGGCTGCAGGTGGCAATGATCGCGTCCTAGCAAACTATCTACCTTGTCTGCTCGGCGAATCAGCTCTTTCATGGCTATTGCGCCAGCCCGATGGCTCCATCTACAGTTGGAGGCAGTTGAAGCAGATGTTCATCGACAACTTCAAGTCGACCTGCGACCAACCGAGCACTCACTGGGCCCTCCAGCAGGTCCATGACCGCCCCGGTGAACATTTGCATAACTTCATACACCGCTGGTTGGATGCCTACTTAAGGTGTCGAGACATGACCAACGGCGACGCCATCACCATGTTCATACAAGGTTGTCGGGAAGTACGCAGTCAAGACCTGCGCAAGAAGCTACTTGAACGACAGCCACAAACGGTCAACGAACTCTTCAGGATCACCAACGACCAGGCTTACGTCGATGAAGGCATGCACGAACTCGACACAACAAATTTTAGAAGCAACTACCGCCACAATGATCGTGATCGTGACCGTGATCGTGATCGCGACTACCGTGGCAACCATCTTGATGATCGCCATGATGACCGCCGTGACGACCGGCGCGATGACCGCCATGATGACCGGTGCAATGATCACCGCAATGAGCGTCGAGATACCAGGCGAGACAACCGTGGAGGTTATCAGCGCAATGACGGTCGCAATGACTAGCAGCGCAACAACGACCGTCGGGATCACCAAAACTACAGAGGCAACAACCGGAACCGCGGTGGCGGAGGCAACTACGTCAACGCCATCAAGGGCCAGAAACGCGATGTACCCGATGACTTGGCCAAAATCCTCAATCAAGATTGCCCCAAGCATCCGGGCAGAGGTCATACCCTCGCGACTTGCAGGAAGATCGCCGACCACATGGACCCTCCCCCGAAGAAGCCCCGCAATGATATGGGCAAGGATAAGGTGCAAGAGGAAGAAGACAAGGAGGAGCAGGCCGGTGGTCGGAACGTCTATCAGGAACCATCCAAGAACGTCAACATCATTTTCGGTGGCTGTGTCGCCATTGAGTCCATGGCCAAAGCTCAGCTCCTCGACAGGCAACTGACAGCAATTGCCCAGGCCGACAACACGGTGGCAGACGTCCGAGCACCTGCCTGGTCAGAACTCCCGATCACGTTCTCTAAGAAGGATATGTGGGCCAACATACCAGAGCCCAGGTGTTTCCCTCTGGTCCTCGACCCGGTCATCAAACAGGTCCGGTTCAAGAAGGTGTTGATCGACGGCGGCAGCTCTCTCAACATCATGTTCGTCAATGCCTGGAAGGAGCTCGGGCTAAAGTCAGAAGATCTCGCTCCATATGACGTCCCGTTCTGGGGGGTAATGCCAGGCCAGCCCTCATACCCTCTGGGCATCGTCTCATTGCCTGTCCAGTTCAGCACCCCTCAACACTTTCGCATTGAGTGGCTCGACTTCGTCATCGCCGACTTTGAAAGCACGTACCACGCCATCATTGGCCGACCAGGTCTTTACAAGCTCATGGCTGTACCTCATTACAGGTACCTCGTGCTCAAGGTCCCAACCGACAAGGGCATCCTGTCCCTGCACGGCAACATCCTCATGGCTCGAACCGCCAAGTCTGCCTCATACGCCGTAGCAGAGATAGAAGACCTCAAGGCTCAGCAGGCCAAGACCAAGCTGGCTGCTCTGAATCTGAACTCCGTCCAACTTGAGATTCCAGAGCACTCTGCACGCCGGGCTTCCATCACCGCCAACGACCCCAAGAGGATCAGGCTCACCACCGATGACCCAACGAAGACAGCGCTCATCGGCCAGGGCCTTGACCCCAAATAGGAAGATGCGCTCGTCGAGTTCCTTTGGGAGCACGCGAGCATATTTGCATGGAAACCTGCAGATATGCCAGGTGTTTCCAGGGACTTCATCGAGCACTTCCTAGACGTTTCGAAGACCGCCATGCCTATCAAGCAGAAGCTTCGATGGTTTGCTTGAGATCGAAAGGAGGTGATTAGGGTAGAAGTAACCAAGCTCCTCGCAGTTGGTTTTATCAAAGAAGTGTACAATCCGGAGTGGTTAGCCAACCTAGTCCTTGTTCAAAAGAAGAATAAAGAATGGAGGATGTGCATTGATTACACCGATCTCAATAAACACTGCCCTAAACATGCTTTTTATCTCCCACGCATCGACAAAATTATTGACTCTACTGCAGGGTGTGATCTACTTTCCTTCCTCGACTGCTACTCAGGCTACCATCAAATAGCCCTCTACGAACCAGATCAGACCAAGACATCCTTCATCACACCCTTCGGTGCTTACTGCTACATGATCATGTCCTTTGGATTAAAGAATGCAGGGGCTATGTATCAATGGGCTATCACGACCTACCTCTCCAAAGAAATCTTAGCTGGTCTGGTAGAAGCATATGTCGACGATGTGGTCGTGAAAACAAAGGAGTCTTCGTCCCTGATCGACAACTTGAAAAGGGTTTTCACAGCCCTCAATGAATACCAGTGGATGCTCAATCCCAACAAGTGCATCTTCGGCGTTCCCTCAGGTCAACTACTCGGCAACGTCGTCAGTCACGATGGCATACGCCCAAGCCCTAAGAAGGTTTAGAATATTTTGAATTTACAACCTCCACAATGCGTCAAAGATGTCCAGAAACTTGCCGGATGCATGGCTGCTCTAAGCCGCTTCATCTCCCGACTAGGCAAAAAAGGACTCCCCTTCTTCAAACTACTCAAAGCACAGGACAAGTTCGTGTGGTCTGACAAAGCTAACCAGGCCTTCACACAACTTAAGGAGTACCTGTCTTCTCCACCCGTCCTTATAGCCCCTCAGGAAAACGAACGCCTCTTCCTCTACATTGCGGCCACATACCACGTGGTCAGCACGGTCTTCGTGGTCGAACGGGAAGAGCCTGGCCACACCTACGGAGTCCAGCGCCCCGTTTACTACATAAGCGAGGTTCTCAACGAATCCAAGCAGCGATACAACTAGATCCAGAAGCTCATCTATGCAGTCCTAATCACTAAACGGAAGCTGTTGCATTATTTTCATGCACACCCGATCACGGTGATGACGGACACTGCATTAGCGGACATGCTCCACAACAAGGATGCCAGCAGACGAATAGTCAAGTGGGCACTTGAGCTCAGCGAGTACAACATCGAGTTCAAATCCCATTCAGCTATCAAATCTCAGTCCCTGGCTGACTTCATCATGGAGTGGACGGAAATTACCTTGCCTCCGGCAGACACAAGCGCCGAGCACTGGACCATGTACTTTGATGGATCCTTGAATATCGATGGTGCTGGTGCAGGGGTTTACTTCATATCTCCATCCGAGGATGAACTATGGTATGTGCTATGTCTCCACTTTCCGGCATCTAACAATGTCACCAAGTATGAAGCCTGTTTGGCTGGTCTACGAATCGATGTCGAGCTCGGCATCAAACGCCTCCTGGTCTATGGTGATTCTGCGCTAGTCATCAATCAGCTCAACAAAGACTGAGACTGCAACCACGAGAAGATGGAAGCATACGTTGTCGAGATCCGAAAGCTGGAGAATAAGTTTTATGGCCTGGAGTACGCACATGTGGTGCGAGGTGAGAACAAGATTGCAGACGAGTTGTCCAAGTTAGGCTCCTCACGTGCAGATCTCCCTCCTGGAGTATTCATCGAGGATTTGATCCAGCCCTCTATTGCTCCAGCGCCGACCACACCTGTGCCTTCAGCGCCGACCACATCAGCAATTCCGGCTCCGAGCACGCCTGTTGCTCACACGCCGAGGAGTTCTTCTACGCCAATTCCGAGCACATCAGCTGCTCCGAACCCATCTGCAGACCAGATGGTCACACCCGTCGACAACGACGTGGTAATGGAGGAGGCTAATGTCGCAGACCAGTCGATTCTAGACCACGGCACTATCGAAAGCCAACCTCCAGACCACGACCCCGCCAAGCAAACAGCTCCTCCAGAGCCTAATTGGAGGGAACCCTTCATTGCATACATGCTCAACCACCTCGTTCCTGAGGACAAAACAGAAGCAGAACGCCTGATGCGACGCGCACGCAATTACGTCATCGTTGACAATTAGTTGATGCGCAAGAACAGCAGAGGCGAGTTACTTCAAAAATGCATCACCTGGGAAGCCGGCAAGGAGCTCCTGGTCGAGATCCATAAGGGTATGTGTGGCAACCACGCTGCGTCAAGAACACTAGTCGGGAAAGCCTTTCGAGTAGGTTTTTACTAGCCCACAGCGGTAGCAGATGCTGAAGACATGGTGCGACAATGCCTGGAGTGTCAGATGTTTGCCAAGCAAATTCATGTTCCAGCACACGAACTCCAGACCATACCAGCAGCATGGCCGTTTTCGTGCTGGGGACTTGATATGATCGGCCCATTTAGGCGAGCACCAGGAGGTTTTGAATTTGTCTACGTCCTGATCGATAAGTTCACCAAGTGAATTGAGTACAAACCACTCAAGACCGCTACTGTTCAGAAGGCCGCAGATTTCCTCAACGAAGTTATACACAGGTTCGGTGTGCCCAACTGCATCATAACTGATCTGGGCTCGACATTCACCAGCTCCCACTTCTTTGATTTTTGTGATGAGTTAAGCATCAAGGTCAAGTATGTATCCGTGGCTCATCCTCGAGCAAACGGTCAGGTGGAACGCGCCAATGGCATGATCCTTGAAGCCTTAAGAAAACGAGTTTACCTCGATAATAAAGAGCAAAGGCCCGGGCACTGGCTAAAGGAGTTACCTGCAGTGGTCTGGGGACTCAGGACCCAACCTTGCCGCAGCACAGGAGTCTCTCCATACTTCATGGTGTTCGGTTCCGAGGCAGTTCTACCTGCAGAGGTTGCTTTTCAGTCTCCATGAATCGAATATCATGACGAGGATGCCTCGGACGAAGCCAGGATGGTCTACGTCAATGCCTCTGAGGAGCGCCGACTAGACACCTGTGCTCGGTCAGCCAAGTACTTGGCAACCTTGCGTCGCTATCACAGCCGCAATGTCCATGGCAGATTCTTTGTGAGCGGCGACCACGTGCTCAAACGCTACGACAGACTTCACAAGCTAGCGCCACGGTGGGAAGGACCCTACAGGATCAAAGCGGTGACACATCCAACATCTTACAGATTATGCACGTTGACAGGGGAAGATATCCCAAATTCTTAGCAGATCGACAATCTCATCCGTGTCTACCCCTAGACAGCCGCTTCGCCATACACAAATAAGATATGTATCTTTACTTTATGTGTACTCTACTTCTTTCAGATTAATGAAAAGCCCTTATGCGACAATCTTCGATCTCATTTATGTGTTCATACCACATCTTCTATTCATGCAATGTCTATCATGCAATTTTTTCACATAACTGTGTACAATTCTTTTTATATATGTCCTGTTGTACGATACACGGTTACACTAGTAAAGTTCGACAAGGCGCTGTCCTGATCCTCCCACGATGTGTTATAGCTTCGCGCTACATGGCACTAGGAGATTCGGCAGTAGCTCCCAGATGGTACTAGGCTCCTAGTGATCTCGGCAATCATGCTATTCACTAGTCGACGTTCTAGTCACCGGACAGGGTTAACCGACACTATCTACACCATACATCTTAAGACAGTCGACAAAACTTCAATGCATTAAAACAAACCCCCATGGGCTTACGTTTTTAGATACCAACATCTACTGGTTCTAACTTATAGCTGGACAAATACCATGTTTATACAATTGTCTAAGTACATTACTGACCACTCTTGTTTTGATTAGATTTGCCAAAATAAGCTATTGTCTTTACAATGGCCTCGGCAATAGGCTCGGAAGCGGTCCGCAACTCCTTTGCCTGCTCAGGCGTCGTTCCTGCAGCTAGGCCTTCAGCAAATCTCTGCGGGTCCACAGTCGGGTAATGTGATTGCACTCGCGAGAGCACATTACACGTAGTGAACAGCCCCGCCTGCTTCACGAAGTTCTGCAGACGAGGCCACAACCTCCGGCACCTATCCAGGATCGCATCGGCTTCAAAGACACCAGCCGGCCATGGGTCCAGAGCAAAGACGGCCAGGACTACCGGCTTCATATATGTGAGCATTGCATTCAACCGGCCCTGGAGATCTTGTATCGTCCTTTGTGCCTGTTGACTTTGAGCAAGCATGCAATGCTTGGTTTTTGTTACACGCAAAACAGTCATGACCACACAGCAACATGAGATATGTAGGGTTTTTATCCACAACATACAACTTACCATCCACTTCTGCTACTTGTGCTACCAGCTGCTCATTCAACCGGGCAAGCTCTTCGTCCTTCTTCGTGCTCTGCTCCCTCATCTGAGCAAGCTCCTGGCTCTGCTGGGCATTCTACTCCATAAGTTCTGCATAGAGGACGTCCAGAATTGTTACAAGACATGATCAAACAGCATGCATACAGTTCTGAAAAACAACAAGTACCTCGGTTCCTTGCTTCTAGCGGGGCTAAGCTGTCTTGAACGGTGGTCAGCGTCGTCTCCAGGTGGGCTACCTTCTCTTGGAGGATTGCTCGTTTATATACCCATTGGTTCTCCTTGGTCTGGTGCTCTGCCTTGTTTCTCCAGCCCTGCGACAGATTTCTTCAGGTCTTCTGACTGCTCGTACACAGGGGTGAGCCGGTCAATGGTCCGTCGCCTCTGCTCGGCGGTATCTGCAAGCGACTGCATTCACAGACAACATTCATTGAGAGGACATATATTCTACTACTAGGAAAATAGTTATTACTATACTACTGACCTGGATCCTTGTGCGCAGACTTGTCTGTAGTCCTTCAAGCTCCAGTCCAAGTCCCTAATGGTCTATTTCTTCGTACACTTGGTGCACTTCACCCACTTGCTTCACGATATATACTCGTTGGTGTGGTACCTTAGGCGCTCGGGGAATCTCCTCAACATCGTCATCTACGGCCACTTGCGCAGCCAAAATTGACGGGGCATCATCTCCACCAACAGCTTCCTGGAGAGGTGTTCTTGCACCCGCTGCAGGACCCAACGACATCGCGCCACCATGAAGCGCCTCACTCCCTGCCGCCGTGCTCGGCCCATTGACAGTGGTGCCTTCTCCAGCTTTAGATGTGCTCTGGGCAGGTGTTGGGTCCTGGTCTGCATTCGTGTTCTGTGCTGGTGTCTCATTGATTGGTGGAGGTGATGTTGCTGAAGTCGTCCTTCCTTGGGGCGGCAGTTCTTCGGTAAAGGCAGGCCTGCAAAGCACATTCAAGTCTGTCAGATGATATACATTGTACCACCACTACAATTCGACGCAGGTTCAGCTGTTACCTTGACGATTCCTGGAATTCCTCTTCAAAGATAAAGTCCAGGTTCATCTCAGACGCATCCGGGGCTTGAGGAGACGCGCCCTGGGTCCTCAGGGGCACGTAGCCCTGTCCTACTCCTGATGCGGTCGGGCCCGTGCTCTACATTCTAGGTTGTGCTCCCTGGCTCGGAGACTGGGTACTCTGTTTTGGCTGAGTACTCTGATCCTCCCGTTGCTGACCACCTTGCCCTGATGAGGTACTGAAGTATCGAGCTTGCGCAGGGGGAGGGTTCTTACCAAGTTTTTGGCATTTCAACCTCACATTCAATGTACACGAATCTTCAGACTCTGAATCTGAGTCCGTGCTACATGCTTGCAGTATCTTCCCCACGTCGGCTCCCATCTTCAGGCTACCACCAGTGCACAGCTACTTCGGTTTGGCTTTCTTTGCTGGTGCCTTCATCGGCCTCTTGCCAGCAGCCACCTTCTCGGCTTGGGTAGATGGGCTATTGTCACGATCATCGAACATGTCGAGATCCACATCGTCATCAGCATCTTCATCTAGGACGACCCGGCATTTCTTTGATCTCTGGTCGCGGAGAGCTTCACCCTCCGGCCACTGCACAACGGGTACGCTGGAAAAGAAGGCCGCCCGGTCCTGTTCACCAAAATTCTGTCAGATCACAAGTCATTTAGAAACTTACCTATGACAACAAAGAGCAAACAAATACAGATCACTCATGACTTACAGGAGGTGGCGGATTTCCAACATTGTACGGATTTTGGGGATGACGAGGGAAGGTGGCCTTGTAATGAGAAGTGAAGAACACCTGAATCCAAGCGGTGGCCATTTTTCCACTCATCAGCCCCTTGGGCGCATGTGGTTCACGGGTTGGATCCCCCTCCCCCAGAAATTCATACATTGGCCTTATCCTCTCCTTCAGTGGCTGCACGCGGCGTGTCAACCAGGCCATTGCCACAAAGGGCCCAGACACCCTCTGAGTGTCAATCAACTTCAGCAGCTCATGCACTTGTGCCATGTCGCTTCGGCTGTTCTGTGCCTCCCAATTATCATTCCTCTGAGGCGCAAAGACCACATCCGATGGAATGGGAGGCGACTGCAGATCTTGGGAGGCGTAGAACCATTTCATCATCCAATCTTTTGCCGGTGTGCCATGTGGGATGTCGATCCAATGAACTTTCATGCCATCACGTAACCGCACATAGCAACCTCCTGTAATCTCAGAACCACCGGAGCCCGATCCTTTCTTCCTCAAGATGTAGAAGTGACGGAAAAGGTTGAAATGGGGCGAGATACCCAGGAACATCTCACAGTACCCGATGAAAATTGCGATTGTCAAGACTGAGTTTGGATCCAGATGGCAAAGCAAAATATTCCAATGGATGCACAAATCCTGGATAAACGCATGCATAGGCAAACCTACCCCACGAACGATGAAATCTTCAAACAAGACAAATTTCCCATGATCCGGTTGGGGGAACCTATGATCCTATGGGGGGACGCCATACCTTCATTTCCGGTGCGGGAAGAAGCCCCAACTTCGAGAGTTTCGTCAATCCTTCTATGGTGGTCGTGGAAGGTGACCACTGATTCTACAGATACTCTGCCTCGAACATTACTGGTTCATCCGCCGCCGCTTTCTTCCGCTTCGGCGCCTGCTGCCTCTCTGGCTCCGTCGTTGCTTCATACGCCGCCTTCCTCAACCTCCTCCTCAGTGCCATAACTTCAATCGGAGGTGGTATGGATCTAGTCGCGCAGGTTTAGGGTGGATGGATGCAAGCGTGGATTAGATCTAGCTGCAGAAGTGGTGTTTGCGGGCGGCAACTGCAAATGGCTGAGTGGGGAAGAAGAACCGTCACTCCAGTTTGTTGCGCATTTATATCTGGCACCCCGACATTTCCGTCAACTTCTAGGGTTTTGACTCCAATACATGCTGCGGCCCATCAACCGCTATGGGCCTCATTATTATACTACAAGGCCCACCTATCCTTCCATGCTTCTGAGCTGGGGACTCAGCCAGACCACTCGGCCAGACCACGCGCGTCGCTTCTTCGGCAAACCACAGTTGACGGTTCAGACCTCCTGTTGTCACGTGTCCTTCCATGCTTCTGAGCTGGGGACTTGGCCAGACCACTCGGTCAGACCACGCGTGTCGCTTCTTCGGCAGACCATAGTCGATGGTTCAGACCTCCTATTGCCACCCGTCCTTCCATGCTTCCGAGCTGGGGACTTGGCCAGACCACTCGGCCAGACCATGCATGTCGATTCTTCGGCAGACCACAGTCGACGGTTCAGACCTCCTGTTGCCACCCGTCCCTCCATGCTTCCGAGCTAGGGACTCAGCCAGACCACATGGCCAGACCATGCGTGTCGATTCTTTGGCAGACCACTCGTCTCTCCACGCATCAGAGCTGGGGACTTGGTCAATACATGGATCCGACCACTCGTCCCTCCACGCGTCAGAGCTAGGGACTCGATCCGACCACTCATCCAGATCACGCGTGTCTTTCCAACGGTAGACCAGTCGACGGCTCAGGCCTCCTGTTGCCACGTTTCTTTTCATGCTGCGAGTTAAAGACTCGACCAGACAGTTCAGCCTGATCATTCCACCGATCGACAATTCAGGCCATTGGAGCCACGGGTTTGTCTGTCCAAATGTCTGTGTCAGTTTTTAACCTAGCCAGTTGGTTACTCAAGACTTTTTTCTTAAAGCTTGACACAACATACTCATCT
>DXKC01012182.1:0-14264 GCA_031170775.1 Cymbopogon citratus
CCCCCACCATTCCCTCCATTACCTTCATTGGGCCCATTCTGATTCACGGCCTCATCTAGGTTCAATGGCAGCCCATTGTCATCAAACTCAATTAACTGATCAAGAGGAATGTCCTCATCAAGCACATCCACAGGGACAACAGGGAGGAGGGGAACTTGTAGTTGCATAGCCTCATCAGCAAGTTCCATCAGAGCCTCTTCATCAGGATTAATAGGAGGGAGGTTGTGCTGGATTATCATCTCTTCAATCACATTGTTTCCTTCTAGCAAATCATTAATCTCAAGGAACTGCCCCTGAGGTGGGTGTACAGGGTTAATAATCACTTCCTGAGGATCGAATTCTACTTCCTGTCCAGGTAGATTCAGGTCCAGCTCCAGCTCCTGCTGGGGGCCTGATTTAGGTCCTGGGCCAACAAGGCTAACTGTTGTTGTTGCTCTTGCACAACAAGCCAAGGTTCCCAGTAGTATTTTGAAACTGGTTACTGCCATCTTAGAGGCAATCCCTATAACTAATTTTGACTAAACATGGCAGATTAGAAGAATAACATTAACATGTAATATCTGATTGACGTAAGTAAGATTAGACCAAGCAGAAAAAGGCCGATATCAAATGCTGCTGCACTCATTGATTATCAATCAAAACCGATTTGAAACAGTAATTAATTAGTAAAGAGTTAAATGTACCAGTGGCCCCTGAACTTGTAGCCGTGTGCCACATAGGTCCATAAACTTGCAAAATAGATTTTTGGACCCCTAAACTTGTTATGTGGTGCACCGCAGACCCATGACAGCCATGTGGACAATTTTGATGACGTGGCAATGCTAGCATGGCATGTATTTTCTATTTAACCACTTGCGTTTATTTTTTCTTATAAAAATACACCCTTCTGGTCTTCTCCCTCATAGTCTGTTGAGACGCGGCGTCGCATCGGGCACAGGCAGATGTGGTCGAACACCACTAGCTCCTTACCTCGTGCGCCACCACAAGAGGGTGTGTACGTACGTACATGTGCACGCTTGTCGATGTACATCGCAAAGGTGTGCATCTCCGCCGTCAGCTCGTCATCGCAAAGGTGTGCATGCTTGTCGATGTACGTACGTACATCCACTGTGTGCACGCACACGCAGAGTTTCGGGGTTCCAGCCAGCCACTGGCCAGCTTCTTGCATGCGTTTGCCAACCAGCTGTACGTGTGTGTGTGCCGCTGTACATCGTGCCGTAACTCATCATTGCCTACTACGACACGACCTCGATTGATCCGTAGACGAGAGCAGGCGTTGACGCTCATGCCTGGAGGTGCGGCGGCGCCATGGTGAGGTGGGCGCGGATCAGAGGGGAGCACGAGCCAGCGTACAGCGGTCAGGACGACAAGCGCCAACCGGCCAAGGTGCTAGGTAGGTCACTCGCGGCTCCCCACTGTAAAAGTGGAGATAACGAGATGGCCCTTTTTCTGGTTCTCTCGGTTCGTGTTATATAGGGTAGGAAACCATCCCCTACGTGGCTTACAGATTATAACAAATCACAGATTGATTTGGTTACAACAAACCTGCTATATCTAAGCCTACTATCCATATACACGAACCTCCGCAACAACTCACGCATTGGCTTAACAACCAATCTCACATACAATATATCTAGACAATGTCCTATTGTCTAACATCCCCTCTCAATCTCAGCCACCTACAAGGTTGAGACTGGATCTAAACTCCTTCGTCTTGATCACGATGAGTGGTTTGGTAAAACCATCTGCAAGCTGGTCATTTGTATGAATGTACCGAATGTCAAGCAATTTCTGTGCCACCCTTTCTCGAACAAAATGAAAGTCGATCTAAATATGTTTTGTTGGGGCATGGAAGACCGGGTTTGCCGATTGGTACTTAGCACCAACATTGTCACACCATAGACGAGCAGCTGGAGGATGAGGAACTCGTAGTTCACTGAGTAGTTTTTGAACCCACATAACTTCAGCCGTAGCATTTGCAAGAGCCTTGTATTCAGCCTCCGTGCTCGACCTAGAGACAGTAGGTTGTTTCCTTGCACTCCATGACACCAAGTTAGGACCAAAGAAAACAACAAATCCGCCGGTAGATCGCCTGTCATCAACACAGCCAGCCAGTCGACATCTGAGAAGGCACTGACCATATTAGAGCTAGAGCGCCTGATCTTCAACCCTAGGTTGATTGTCCCTTTGACATAGCGCAGAATCCTCTTGGCAGCACTCCAATGTTGTAGAGTCGGGGCATATGCAAAAGCTGACAGACTTTGTTAACCGCAAAGGATATGTCCGGCCTGGTGAGAGTGAGGTATTGCAAGGCACCAACTAGACTCCTGTACCGAACTGAATCATCAGGGCCTAGAGCTTCACCTTCATACAAACTCATCTTCTTGGATATGGACAGAGGTGTTTCCATGACTTGCAGTTACTCATGCCTGCTCTCTTGAGAATATCTGTCGCATACCGCTCTTGAGACAACACAAGCCCATCAACAGCTTTCTTTTACTTCAATGCCAAGAAAATAGTGCAAGTCCCCCAGATCCTTGAGATCGAACCCTTGCTGAAGATCCTTCAGAAGAGCAACAATAATGTCATCAACATACACAAGAACAAACATCGTATAACCACCTTTGTTATAGTAGAAGAGTGACGTGTCTCCCTTTGATGACACAAAACCCAAGCGCTTCAGCTTATGGCACAACCAATCATACCAGGCACGAGGTGCTTGTTTAAGTCCATAAAGTGCTTTATCCAACTTGCATACATAGGTTGGACACTTAGGATCCTTATAACCAGGTGGTTGACGCATATACACTTCCTTAAGAACACCGTGGAGAAAGGCATTTTGCACATCAAGTTGGTGTAGAGACCAGGCTTTGGAGACAGCTATGGAGAGAACAAGCTGAATGGTGGCGGCTTTAACGACTGGACTGAATGTGTCCTCATAGTCGATCCCATAGCATTGCTTATAGCCTTTCGCGACAAGACGTGCCTTGTACCGATCAACTATACCATCTGCCTTCCTCTTAATCTCGTAAACCCATTTGCTATGAATGATATTCTTGCCTTGTGGAGGTGGAACAAGACGCCAAGTTTGATTACGGATCAGTGCATTATACTCTTGGTTCATAGCCTCGGCCCATAGTGGATTTTGTAAGGCCTCACGTACAGACGTAGGTTCACCTGTATCAGATGAAGCAAGCATACCCAATTTGACAGTACCATCAGCATAGATACGAGGTTTTCGAATACCGTGTTGAAAATGAGTGGATGGACGAGGGGCCACTTGATCCGATTTAGGATCAGGTGGATGCATCGGCGCCGCACCGGATGCAGCCCCAGCCGCATCCGATTCAGAAACTAGGGACGGGGGGTCAGGTGAAAGCTGTGCACCTGGATCCTCCTGTGGTAGCTACTGCCCAGCCGGATCCTCCTGTGGCTCACTGGCTGGCGGTGGTGTTGCTGGTGACGGAGATGCCGGCGTAGAGGATCCTAGAGCACCGGATGCCGACGAGGAGGGAGCAGCTGCATGCTGCTATGAATCTTGCAGCGATCTCGAAGTCGATTGACTGGTGGTGCCGCCGGGAGGATATGCTGCGGTTCCTACGTCGGCGCCAGAACTTTGTCCCACTGGGGAACACATAAAATGATGGCCGTGTTCAGCGTCGTTTGTCGCGAAACTCGCACTGATTGAGCTCCTGTTTGATGGTGCATTCAGAGAAGAGATCTGGCTCGAGCCAGGGTTAGATAATGGAGTATCATCACTTCGATCTAGTAAAATTGCGTCCCCAAATGAGGTATGGGAGTTAAGCAAGGAATCGGGAAGAACAGCAAGCTCAGATTTGAGCCGAGCGCCAGCATTTGGATTAAGTTTGGAGAAGGGGAATACATGCTCATCAAAAACAACATCACGGGAGATATACACCCTACCAACAGATGGATCAAGGCACTTGAAACCTTTATGAAGGTTACTATACCCCAGAAATACACATTGCTTGGACCGAAAGGCCAATTTGCGATCATTGTAAGGACATAGGTTAGGCCAACAGGCACACCCAAAAGTGTGGAGGAATGTGTAGTTGGGTGTTTCATGGAGAAGACACTCATGTGGTGTGTAATTTTGAATGACTTTGGATGGCAACCTCTTTATGAGGAATACCGCAGTGGAGAAGGCTTCATCCCAGAATTTTAATGGCATAGACGCATGAGCAAGCAAGGATAAGCCAACTTCAACAATGTGACGATGTTTACGTTCTGCTGACCCGTTTTGTTGATGGGCATACGGGCATGACACATGATGAGCAATCCCTATACACAGAGACGGAACCAGGGGGGCTAGCAGGGGCCGTGGCCCCCCATGCATGCTATATCTTACTTACTATATATGTATTTATGTCTATGGCAAACAAAAATGATAAATTTAGTCATTTTTAGTGAAAATTTATGATTTTAGCCATAAATAGTTTAATTTTTTTTAAAAAGTTCTTGAAATACATTACTATGTATATTTTATCACACTAAAAATTATGATCACGTTTGGTTGGCCCCCCTTAATCAAGATAGCTGGTTCCGTCTCTGCCTATACGCAAGAAAAAGGAGTTGAGGCACTGATATTCACCCCCCAATCGGTTTGCATGGTAAGGATTTTACAATCAAACTGGCGTTCTATGAGCTGCTGAAATTCTTGGAATCGTTGGAAAACTTCAAATTTATGACGAAGCAAGTAAATCCAAGTAAATTTGCTGAAGTCATCAATAAAACTCACATAGTACGAATAATGACCAAAAGAAGAGGGGGCAGGACCCCAAACATTCGATAAAACAAGTTCTAGAGGCCTAGTAGATACACTAGTGGATCTGGGGTAGGGTAGCTGGTGACTTTTGCCCATTTGGCAGGCATCACAGACTATGTTTTTATTGGAATCTAAAACAAAAGGTAACTTGTGGCGACTGAGGACCTGCCGAACTATGGGAGTGGAGGGCATGGCCCAGGCGATGATGCCACAAGGACGACAAAGGCTTGAAGGCAGCGAGCACTTCTTTATTCGGACTCGACGTAGATGAACTTGACTTCAGCGGATACAGACCACGCTCACATCGGCCTTTAAGGATGACCTTCCCCGTGCCCGTTTCTTGAGAAAGAATTGATGTGGATAAAATTCAAGGAAAGTGTTATTGTCACTGGTAAGGTGATGAACAGATAATAGATTTTTACTGGCTTGAGGAACATGAAGAATTTTGCAAAGATGAATATCTGTAGAAGGGGTATGCAAAATACTAGAGCCAATGTGATTTATCTCCATACCTGCGCCGTTTGCGGAGTGCACTTGATCATGCCCATCATATTTGTCACACACGGTGAGGCAGTCGAGCTCGCTGGTCACGTGATCTATTGCACCAGAGTTGACATACCATGGTGTCGACTCCGTACGATGTGGTTGCCGACGATGCGCTCTTCTGGGGTGCCCCGGTATATGATGGATCATACCGGTTGTACCACTTCGCCGCCGAATGCCCTTCTTTGCCACACACATGGCAGAACACGCCTTCTTGAAAGTTGCGTCCACGGCCGTTGCCACCGCGGATGAAGCCTCCGCGAGTGTTGCCCCCATTGCCACCGCCACGGCCGCCACCACGATGATTGTTGTTGTTGTTAGGGTTCTAGGCGGCGCCGCCACCGCGGCCACCCTTCGAAGCCATGTTGACGGAGGAGCTGGAGCCCCCATCGCGCACCTCCTTGCGCTGCTCATGGCTCATGAGCTAGGCATACGATTCATGCACCGTGATTGGTTCAACTCGATTCGCGACCGCAGACATGACCGAGTCAAAATCCTCACCGAGACCAGTGAGAACATAGGAGACGATGTCCTCATCGTCCAACTTGCGTCCCGCCGCCGCCATCTCATCGGCGAGACCTTTGATCTTTGTGATGTATTCCGCCATGGTTGATGTCCCTTTGGACACCGAGGCGAGTGCCATGCGCGTGGCAATGACACGCGAACGGCACTGCGATGCATGCAGCACTTGGATCGCCGCCCAGAGGGCGGCTGCGGTAATCTCGAAGGACACTTGGGCGAAGATCTCTTTGGAGAGGGAGGAGAAGAGATAGTTGAGGACTTGATTGTCCTTGGCGATCCACTTCTCGTAGTCCAGGTTGGGAGCCGGCGACGTCTTCTTGCCCGGCATCATCTGCTGGAAGAAACTCCGTGGGAGGTTTAGCGGTGGATTGGATGAACCCGCAGAGTTGTGCACCCTTCAAGGTGGAGGACACATGGGCATACCACATAGAGTAGTTGCCGCGGGTGAGCTTTTCGATGGGTGGTGGGAGGAAGCCATAGGAGAGCGCAGCAATGGCGTTGGAGGAATTCACCCACATACCATAGACCACACCTTACACATATCACATCACATTATTTCACCCACCTTCACTCATCTCCACTCACCTCCACCAGCCATCTTTTCCACCAAAATTCACCCATTCACCAACTTTCTTTGCTTCTCCACTAAGCAAAGAGCAAAGCACCAAAATCTTGAGTGGAGAAGGGACAGGAGTGGGGCGGCCGCCTGCCCACCTGGGCGCCCGCCTGCCCATCTCCCCCTCTATAAATAGCCTTCCTCTCCTTGCTTCCTTGCACCACCCACATCACAGAATTTTAGTTGTTCAGCCTGTTCTCGACTTCTAATTTCACAGAGAGAATTTGAGAGAGAAGGAGAGAGTAGAAAGAGAGGAGAAGCAAGTGAGAAGAGTAGAGAGTGAGCAAGAGCTTGATAGCTAGTGTGGAAAGGGATAGTGCTGCAAGAATCACATAGAAAGATTAGTAGAGATGCTGTCCAAATAGGATTAAGAATCATAAAATTTGAGGGAAGGTTTTGTCCAAATCAAACTTACAATTAATCTTGAAGAACAACTAACCCCCGGACCGCTAACTCTGGACAGCTAACCAATAACTTTTTACTAACCCCTTGCACAAGTATTGTTTGTAGGAATTTTTGCAGGATGAGCTGGGCGAAGAACTTCACCAACATAATCACGGGAAGGACCACTAGGAGCTCGTCCCGGCGTGCTTCATCAAGGGCCGGCTCCGACATGAGTACCGATCCTCCTGTCATCCCTACGCCAGCTTCTTCCTCTGCTGCACCTTAAAGGATCCTCCTCAGGACATCGCACCTTGCCCTAAGAGACTCCCGAGAGAGGGCCGTCTTCAACAAGATCAAGCACCGCAACTTCACACATACATCGGTCATCAACGAAGTATTTCTCTATGAAACAGGTATGGCTGATGAACTTGACACCATCTTTCAGTTTGTTGGTTGGACTTCTTTTGCAAATATCACTGAAGTAGGGTCTAAGCTCTTAACCATGGAATTTCTTTACACCCTCCGACGCACTAAAAATAGAGTCTATTTTAGGCTTTTTAACACTGACTATGAAATTACTTGGGGAAACCTTAGTGATCTCCTGGGCTTTTCTATTAACACACGAACAAACTTAGAGAGAGCCTTAGGTGATTTTGAAACACATAGGTTCTGGACCAGTATTTCTAGAGAACAATTCTTTCAAGGCAATCGTATAAGAGACATAGAGCACCCTACCCTCAGGTTCCTACACAAGTGGTTGGGCACTGCTTTCTTTCCCAGGGATGACACTAGCAAAGTTAGAATCATAGACTTGCAGCTGATGTATGCAGCTGTAAGAAAGATTAAGGTTTCACCTGTTATTGCGCTAGTTGACCACTGGTTAGATATTTCTGACTACAAGGTTGGGAATGTAGCCATTTGTTCTATTGTCACTCGTCTAGCCAAAGAACTTGGACTGCTTGTTGGAGCCTCTCTAGATTTCATTGATGAGCATAGGCCGACATTTGGTTTTGAACATTTTAATTATGCACATCTAGTGAAGAAGGTGAGAGGTGAATTGTACATGACTTATGGTAATGCCAAGCTCTGGTTACCTAACCCGGAGTTGGCATTATATTCTGTCCAAACTTTGCATATTGAGCTGTAGGCACGACCATTGAGAAGTAGAACAGAAAGGGCAACCGATGAGGGGGCACCCCAGAGGACGACCTCTGAACGCTTCACGCATCAGCACGAGCTGGTTTGGCTCAGGGCTGACCCCATCCAGGAGGAGGCAGCACATGCTAGCTATGATGACTGGCATGCACGCCAGCATTATAGGTTAAATCCGGGGGCATACCCAGCCTATCAGCCCTATGAGTACTACCAGGAGCAGCCCTTCATCCCTACAGGAGAAGGACCATCAAGTGGGCCATCAAGGCATTCATTCGATGCCTATGGTGGGAGGACAGAAGAAGAAGAACAGCATCATCACTTCGAGCCAGAACGCCAGTCTGATGCTACTGGGTTTTTCTACATCCAGCAGCATTATGATGACCAGGTGGCATTCCAAAACCGCACCGATAATTCACTAGCTCAGAATGCACAGTGGTGGAATGAGTAGCGCCAGTGGAACCAAAATGCCACTCAGACACGGGACAACAACCAGCAGGGACAGAGCGAGACCAACACTTCTTTGCATAACATCTTGGGTCTGCTCCAGATCCGAGATCCACCACCGTATCAGGACTAGCTTAGGGTAGGACCCCAGTATCAAGGTAAGCTTTCTTTTCCTTTTATTTTAGTTTGCTTCTTTGTTTTTCGTATGTAAAAAAATCAGAAAAATCTTAGAAAACCAAATAAATATTTTCTGTTTAGTTTACTACCTGCTCTTTAATTTAATGTTTAAGTTTGAGTTTGCTTAAAAATAAAAATCTAATAAAAAGAGTGTGTAACATAGGCTTGATTTACTTTTCTGCAAGTGTGGTATAAATAAAAGTATATAGAACTTGAAGAATGCATGATGGAAATGATGAATAGTTGCTCTGCTCTAATTCTATTCAAGTACCTAGTTTTAAACTTGAGATCTTCCATAGACTTGATACACTGTTTAAACAACTGAATTTACTCTACACTTTAAACCTATGGGAGCATATGCTAAAACTAAGTTTAGGTAGTTGGCAGATATGATATGATATAGTCTGAGCTGCTGTTTATTATGTTCCTAGTGCTACTAAGTTCTGGAGACTTATCTGTGAAAATTAAAATTGTGATGAGTTCCTTATATGACAGAGAGATTAAAATTCCTACCACAGCTATAATTGAATATTGTCTTAGTATAGGAAGCCTCTGTATATTTATTGGGCTTGTATTTGCTCGAGCTGTGTAGACCCTTAGGGACTCATCATATGGTTAAATCATGGTATTACACACACTCATGTTCATCCTTGCTGCTTCTACTCTGGAAGTACACGCCACATACATATTCCATCTTCACCTATCTAAAAATGTTTCACTCTCACACTAAGAGAAAATACCAAAAATATTTTTTCCTTGCTCATTTGCTAGCCATTATAATTTCAATGCTCTAAGTTTCAGTCATTTATTTTCTCTACAAAGTTTTATGTGAAAAAAAGTATGGGCTGCAAGAAAAATATTGGACAAAAGTCCTAGTTAAAAAAAAGCGAAAGATGTATGAGCCCAATGTTATCAAGTTCAAGTTAGAGGAAACATTCCAAATAAAGAGTATTAGAATTATCTTTGCACCCCTTCTCCTTCCACAAATATTTTCTTTATTCTATTATCCACATATAAAACCACACATGCACATCCGGATTGATTATATGATGAGTTCCTCTGGATCCATGGTTCGATCAGGCCCAATGCATTAGTTATCTCCACACCTATGAGCTCCATATAAGCTTTATTAGATATAGGGTGAGAAAGTGAAAGCTGATGTATAAATGCCTTATGCCACAAATACTACATATATTATGAAAGCATGAGAGAAGGCATCTCTACTTTCAATGCCTAAGTGAGGACCAAAAATACCACATATTGAGAGACTTGAAAGGGTCATACTAAAGAACTCTGAGTTTTATTTTGAAAATCTTAAGAACTCCAAAACAGAGGTGGAACAACAGAGCATGAGACAACAGTACTTGACTTAATTATTCTGTCTTTCAACTGCTCAAGACTCAAGTACAGGTAAAAGCCCTTGTCGACGGAGGATACCCCAGGTACCCCACGGAGGAGGCTTGCGGAGGTGCGGGCCCTGAGGGACCCACAACTCGGCAACTCCAGACGCAGCAAGGGCAAAGCAATGCGAGTTATTGACGGATTATAACTAGTAGAGTACGAAACTAGCCGTTTAGGACTCTCGGTTAGAATCCGACTAGGACTCAAAAGAACCCGCAGCCCTTCTTCGTCCTATAAAAGGAGGTTGCGGGCACCCCCTGTGAAAAAAGAGCACCAGACACACGACATACACAACTCGCCTTATAACACCCGATACTCATCAATACAATGCAACAGGCCTCACGCCGACTGGACGTAAAGGCTATTATTTGACTCTTAGTCGAGGGCCCGAACCAGTATAGATCGTTCTGTCTCGTCGAGCTTGTTGCCGTAACCGTCGAGTTCCATAATCTGTCAAGCCCCTCCGAACATAAAACACCATCTCGGGTACCCCGGTGGTAGGCTATCGGCGATAAAACGTCGATATTTATGTCACCAATTCACATCCACACTAACCCAACTTTTGTGTCATTAATCCACCCCTACACTAACAACCCAACTTCTTCGGCCAAAACCTACTTGTCGGGTGACCAATGTACCTTGCTCCCTCTAACAATCCAACTTCACCATGTTATCAATCCACCTCACACTAATCTAATTTCCACCATAACTTTTTGAATCATCAATCCTCCCCAATGCTAATGTAGCTTTGCCAGGGCATCAATCCATCTACCAAACCCACACTAACCTAGCTTTGTCGAAGTATCAGTATGAAATCTTAACCTTGCTCTATCCAATTGTTTTTTTTTGAAAAGTGCCATCTTGGGCACGACCTTCCTGGAGGCCAGCGTGGGGAGCTAGGGTTTGAACCCCGGACCGGCAGCCCCTCCGAACATAAAACACCATCTCGGGTACCCCGGTGGTGGGCTATCGGCGATAAAACGTCGACAGCTGGCACGCCAAGTAGGGGGTTTCGGCGGATTGTACCCCGTGAGTTTAGCGGACCGCACCTTCAAGATGAGTTTCACCAAGGAAACAACCTTCGTCTTTGGATCTTGGGTCTGTGAAGCGGATGAAGAAGGTCAGCTCCAAAGCCGTCTGATCAGCAAGCCGAGGTTTGACGACATCAAGATCAATGAGGAAGAAGAATCGCTACTCGCCGAAAAATTCAAAAAAATTTCAACTTCGACTACAATCCAGAAAGAAGAAGGAAAGGACTCTGAGTCAGGTTCGGAGAGCGAGTCAAACTTTATTTCGGACAGGAAGACCACCATCCGGATACCAGGATCATATCCGTATGGGTTACGGAACGCAGCTTTCATTGTTCAAGAATATGGGGAGAAGGAATGTAATTGCCCCATCCACAAGAAAAGGAGCAAGCCAGAGCTCAAACAACCGATCACTCTGGTCCACAGATATCAAGAGCCCGTTTTGACCTGGATTAAAGAACTACCCTTTCAGGAGGAAAAGGAACTAGATTTCTCTTCAGAAGAATCAGAAGAAGAACTCGCAGCAAATAGAAGAAAGCTACTGAAAAGGACAATCTTTATGGCAGGAGTCGCTGAGATTGAAGAACCCCCAAAAGCACCAGAAGTATGTTCCTCTGATGAATCTGAAGGCGAAATCACGCCAGAACAAAGAACGGATGTAGACGAAGGGGAAGAACAGAAGCAATCAAGGGTGGCCAGGAACCGGCGCCGAATCAGTCGAAAGAACAAAGCAAAGAGGAAGAAGCAGGCATGGGTCAAGTACAAGACCGAACTATTGGCATATAACAAGAAGAAAGCAGAAAAAGAAGCCGCGGCTAACAACGCGCAGGATAAGATCGAGGAGATAGAAAGACAACTCGAAGCCCTAAAGAAGGCACAAGAAGCAGCGCTAAAGAAAGATCAAGAACCTAACGATGCAGTCGCAGAATCAACTAACAAACGTTCGGAAGAACACGATCACCAAGAAAACCAGCCCAGAAGATCCATATTCAGCAGATTTGGCTGCAACCAAGCAGCAACTATAGAGGAAGGCCAAGACCGATCTATTCTCAAGCTCCAACGCCATACAGGCGGCACGAGTACAACAGAATGAGTAACAGGGAGGAAGAATGTGGCAAATCAGAATACAACTCTCAATATAGAGGAGCACCATCTTACTATAGGAGATCACTATCACCGGACTATAGGAAAAGAGACAATTACGATAGATTCCCTTGCTTCGCAAGAAGACTACAGGGATTTAAACTACCACACAAGTTCAAACCGTCCAACCACTCAAAATATGATGGGAGGATGGAACCGAGGCAATGGTTAAGAGTTTACTCTCAGTCAATAGAACTCGCGGGAGGAGATAACGACCTCAAGGCACTATTCTTTCCAATGGCACTTGAAGCAATACCACTACAATGGTTTGATAAGCTACCAAATGAGTCTATAAGAAGCTGGAGCGATCTACAACGAGAATTTTGCAACCACTTCGCGGGTATCATCATACACCCAATGACAGCAGCAGAGTTTGGGAGCCGTAACCCAAAAACTGTAGCAAAACCGCCCAATTTATACAAGATTAAGTAAAGAAAACAACCACCAACACGATTGTTCTCCGTACTTAACCTTGGATAAACCCCGTAGTCCGTGAAATCACGAAGGATTTTAAACTTTTTCCACAATACACAAGGATCGTAATAGTTTAGCAGTATCTATTCACATGCATACATCATTCTAACATAATATTAAACAAGATCAGAGTGCAAAAATAACAGAGTTATTACAAACCATAGTTTTACAAAAGCAGTAGCGAAAGTATTTCAAACCACACCACACTTATTTATAATACAGTGCCAACTTAGAAGTCTTCCCGACAAAAGCAGTAGATACGATAGGAGTGATCGTGCCCACGATCTAGGCTTCATCCCCAGCGGGGTAGAGACAGTTGATACAATAACTATATAACACTTGACCATCTGCAAAACAACATGGGAATGGAATCCTAAGTACAAGAAGGTACTTAGCAAGACTTACCCATCATAAACTAAAATAAAATGACTCTCAAGGATAATGAAGACTTTATAGTGGGTTGGTTTACCTTTTTGCCAAAAACTGTATTTTTTTTACTTTCTATTCTTAGTGAATATCCATATTAAGTTATTAGCCTATTTAACTGTATTATAAACTAGAAATTAAACAACAATCATTTAGGAGGTGACAAGAGTAAGGTATGATGGCCTTCTGCTTGCCTCAAGTGGGTTATACCATCAACCAATACATTGATAATATTTATAGTGATGTAACTGCCCACGTCAAGTGTCCACTAACCAGGGACGATGGCGATTTGAATCGGATTCCAACTTAGCTGAGGGGGTATTCCCTACACAAACCACACTCGTTGTCCAGATGAGATGTAGGTCACCGAAAACACTATTTGGGTCAAGTCGCGGGATGAATAGAGCCACCATATGCGGGAGACATCACTGCCTTTAAGAAGGGCTTACTATCCACTCCCTATCCCGACACGCTTCATTATGGTGCGGTGAATCCATTCCCGGCCCGACTAGATATCGGCTTCAGGGTCAGAACGACTTATCCTTCCACTTAAGTGCAGGGCATAATTCAACATGACATGAGGGGGCTACACTCACGAGTGTAAATAAGGAACACCACGCCAACCACATGGGCCCCTGTCAATTTAGCACCACAGTTGACCCGAAAGCAAACCTTTCGGCCAAGGAAAAGTAACCACCTATAGCTCGCAGGCGACGTTGAATCACCTGACTTCTACCGTTCTAAGCCAACTAAGCATTGACTGACTTGAACGCATAGGTTATATGTGGCAGGATATAGAGAGCAAGGTAAACAAGGTATAATGCATAAACGGTTTCACCCAACTCCTATAAACTTAATGCAGCATAACAAAAGCGATAAATAAGTTACTAAGTTATTGCAAACCGGGAGGATGCTCCGGGGCTTGACTTGCCAAAGGTGCTCGGCTGATGATTCGGACACTCGGGAAGTTGGTCATCCTCGCCTACATCCTCCGGGAATTCCTCTGGATGAGCTTGCTCCTCCTCCTGATACTCCAGTCCCGGGTTCTCGTCCAGTGATCCTGTATGATGCATATGTATGAATAACGAGAATGCAAATAGAATCATGCATCGATGATGAACATGTATGCTGATGTTGAGGATGAGTTGCAATGGTTTACTTCATT
>DXKC01012193.1:0-12489 GCA_031170775.1 Cymbopogon citratus
TCTCTTAGTTAGAGTTTGGAAATATTTTGTTTCCCTAAGAATAGAATTAGTGGTACCGCTGTCCACTATGTACATTTCCTCCTCCATTGGAAATTTTAGTCCCGTAGAAATATATATATATATATATATATATGAAATGAGAATTTATTTAAAATCTGAGAAAGGCATATATATATAATTATATATACTTTATTAAATATCAATTGTGCTTGATAAATGCGTGCCATATATAGGATATAGCGAACAAGCCACATATATTTTACAAGACTGCTATATTTAGCAATAATTTACAATACTTTTGGACATAAATAAGTACGTTGTACTAATTAAGGACTATGGGAGTCTAATTGAGATCTCCAAATATGTCGGTGGAGGCAAACTCCACAAGCATCTTGTCTGTGTCCATTAGATCTTGTATGTGGTAGAGTCTTCTGATTGCTTGGTCCAACAAGGACACTCTTAGAGCAACTAGCTTCTGCCATATTGATGTCTTTTGGGAAGTTGTACGGAGCAACATCTTGCATAGTAACATCATTCTGGAAGTTGAAATGGACTTCATACTTCTGTCTTTGATTTGGACGATCACAGCCAACAGACTTTAAGTACAAGTCAACCAAGTGACGTGGGGTGCGGCATTTCTTAGTCATGTGGCGGTAACAACCACATTTTTGACAAAGTTGAGATTTGTCAAAATTCTTTTTGGGAATGTCCTTACCCTTGTTAGAATCACGTGGTTTTTGCTCTCTTTTGCGCTTATTATTATTGTTATCTTTTCCTTTAACTTTACCTTTGAATTTTCTGAATGGTTTCTTATCGGTACCATCCTTCTTGTTTGTATTCTGAGTGTTTGTATGTACTTCAAGTAATGGGGCAGCACCCAATGGGCGTTTATTTGAGTTCCAAAGAAGGATCTCATTGTGCCGTTTGGCCTGAAGTAAAGTATTAATTAATTCAGAATAAACTTGAAAATTGCGCTCACGGTATTGTTGGTGAAGGATTCTGTCTGCAGGCATCATAGTAGACAAAGTCTTCTCTATTTTGTCTGCATCAGTAGGTTCTTTTTCACAAAATTTGAGTTTTGCACAAAGTTTGTGAATTGCATGATTATATTCCCCGATAGACTTAAAGTCCTGTAGACGGAGATGATTCCATTCATGCAAAGCTTCGGGCAAGACAATTGCCTTTTGCTGTTCATAGTGTTGTTGGAGAGCGTTCCATAAAACACGTGGATCTTCTTCCATCAAATATTCAGACTTGAGATCCGAATGTATATGAGCCCTTATAATATATAAGGCACTGTACTTGGCTTTGTCATCAACAGGTGTCGCAGTACCCTCTTTTGGTGGAACAATGGCATGGTAGAATCCCCGTAAGGAGAGACTAACTTTGATATCCATTGACCACATTGGAAAATTATGTCCATCAAGAGCGAGTTGCTCAAATTCTTTTTCTTTTAATTTGCCAAGATCTGACATATTGCCTTCGACGGAAGTTCTCTCTCGATCGAAGAGCAGTGCTGATAACGTGTTTGAGCGTGGTTTCCCCCGAGAGGGAATGAATCGAACTGTACTTTTCCATTGATGATCTTCGGGATTTATACACAGTGAAGCGACGCCACGGGAGTTGCGAGACATCCGTTCGGGGACGCGGAAACGCGGCCGCCAACGGATATACTCTCGTTGATGCCGGTCCGTAAGAGGAGGAGTAGACCATATGTAAACTACGGTTGTGTTACAGGGAGATTTACATTTGATCGTTGGATTAGATTCTAATACTAGAATTAATACAAATCACTAATCCTTGTGGATAAGATCCTCTAATCCTATTGGTCCATCTCCTGATGCCACGGATTGCTTCTTAACAAATACTACAGTAGAATGAACGCCGTCGCCGACGGCTATCAACCGGCGAGGAAGGGGAGTTGCGGAGAGCGGCGGCGCGGCGTTGGGCTCTGTGCGGCACTGGGAACAGGCGAGCTGCGGGTCTACACAGTGCTAGGGGCCGGGGCCAAGCGGTCAGTGACGCTGACGCGGCGCTGGCGGCGGCCGGGGCGCCACTGGGACCGGTGCTGGAATGGAGGCCTGGCGGTAATGAGATCGGAGCTGGAGTCAGTAGTGCGTAAGTTAAATGGGCCTTGCAGCCCAAGACAGTGAGGCAATAGATTTATGTGCTTTTTAACTAAAAAATCGATATACAACCTAAAATTATACGTAAACTTTATATTAATCTCACACTCACAGTGATTTAATCTTGTACGTACAGTGATTTAGGGCATTCACAGTGCAGACTCTACCAATAGAGTCTAAGTCTATTTATTACCCTTCTATTTATGGTGATTTGCTGATGTGACAGTTTAGTTATTGAAGAGAAAGTGAGAAAAAACAAGACTCCAAGTATTATCTAGACTCCAAGTCTATGATATCTTCGAAGTAATAAATATGTTAGACTCTATCTTAGAGTCTGCACTGTGAATGCACTTATGAATTAGTTTATGTCGTCTAAAAGTATATTATCCAAATATCTCGAGATTATAATCCTTGTTCCATAGCTACATTCTATATGTTTCGTCCCAATATTTAGGGATCACATTCCCATTTACGAAACAATCGTTTCGAAGAGTATACGCCCTAACGATCCGCGAACATAAAATTATCAATTCATCCCATTCCTCATACCTTCTTTACCGGGAATTTTGTGACTGGGGGTAAAAGGTCATGGGAGGGTCATGAAGATATCAAGCAAAGCATGCTGGGATCTGGGCAGATGGGCTGGAGCAACATCTGAGTATTATTATGTGCTCCCGTTTTTTCTCGTTCAGTAGCTGCAGGACGCTATTGGAAATAATGCTCCTTTTGCGATTCGGTGCAAAACGGAAAGATGTGATGACTGGAGGTGTGGTTTTGTCAGTGTGTACCGAGGCAGTACGAATACGATCATCGGATCATGGGAGTTCTCAAAAGCAAAAGATACAGATAGGATATTTCAATCCTAGGAGAGGACAGGAGGTTTCCTGAGGACAGGATAAGCGAGGCATATTGGTGTGTGCATCTGATAGCAGCAAAGATCTCTCGAGTGCATTGGATCTTTGCTTAGAATCCTTTTCGCTCTGGGAGCATCCAACACTCAACTCTCTCTCTCTCTCTCTCTGGAGCCGGCTTGGGTCAACCAAAAACTGCGTAAAGGTGTACGCCTTATTGTTTCAATCGATCAGTAACATCAAGAGTTTACCCAATCACACGATACAGTGAAATGTGAAAACCCATTTGAGCTCCCCCAAACGCTTTGTTTGTTTGTTTGTTTGATACTAATGCGCGATTGTGCTCACTGCTCAGGGCCCAGCAGCTGCTGCTGCGCGCTAGGAGGAGGAAGAGGTACTGTTTCATCACCCTCGCCTTTCTTCTTGCAACAAACGCATGTCCACAACTCGCAGTGTCCGTGATGGTGGCCCTTCCCCTCGACGCCATGGCACTTGTCCTCGCACTTCTTATTGTTCACGCAGTAGTTGTCCCACAGCCGGAAGCACTTCCATTGCGACTTGCTGTCTCCGGGATCGTCGGCTACTTCGAGCAGTGGTGACAGCTCTCTTGCTGCTGCACCAGCCAAACGAATAATCGATCAAGCTCAAAAAAAAAAAAAAATCAATCAGTTCAACCATGCATTTCACGGACCGGTTATTATGTATTTGATTTGGTTACTAAAACATCGATGAGCGACGTGCATCAGAGCTTCAGAGAGAAGATATAGTATACCTGATGACAAGGCGATCAGCATCAAGAGGCAAAAGCAGAGCAAGGCCCTATTTGTTATTCCTGCCGCCATTGCTTTATAGGACACTTGCTAGATCTGCAATGTACTTAAGCTGAGGGTTGTGATGGGTACTTATCTATAGTAACAAGGTTGAGGCTGTATAAGTGGCAGTGCGCCCTAAGATTAATGTTGTCTAAAAAATGTTCATCTTGGTCTGGTGCATGAAACCGTCAGTTAATAATAATGGACCAGCTTAATATTTCAGGGAGATTTCTGTGGGCCGTACGATTGTACGAAGGGTGGTTTATTTAGAGGATTTTTTTTAATATTTGGTATATAGGAGAATTACTGTCCTACGTGATCCTATTCGTGCCAAACAATTTAGACAATATTAGTAGCAAACAATTCACAACCTCAGCCTTAGATATATAATTACTCCATCCATTCTAAATTATTGGTCACTTCAGCTTTATCCTAATTACAATTTTCTATTTTTAACCTTTTTTTTAGAAATGTGTTAACATCTACCGTTTCAAATAAATGCATTATCAAGACATATTTTATGGAGAATTTAATAAACTAATTGATGCTGTAGATGATAAAATTAGATAAGCTTAACTTAAAACAAAACTAAAGTGAACTATTTTTTTTAAATAAAGGATAGAATATCCGGCCTCTACATCCGTGAAACTAAAGTGAACTATATATGGAACAAATTGAGTACTAGCAAAGAATTCATAAGTTAAGTTTTTTTTTTTTAAAAAAAAGACAAACTGAGGTTGCATAGAAGTTGATTCGCTAGCAGGTGCTCTAATCTATCAAAGCATGACATGATCATATTACTGACGATCATAAAGATCGATATCATTAACTGTCCTAAGATCTTACAACATCTTAACATAATCAACATGTGAATAGGGTAAGTATCGTCTTCCCTTTGATTAATACCTCCGGTGCGATAGATGTAAAAGCGGAGGGATGTTCGGTTCAACTGATTACCCTAGCTAACCCAGCACTCTGACGGCACCCCTCAGGTCCTGAGTTCGAATCCCCATGGAAGTGAATTTCAGGCTGAGGGTAATAAAAATCCCCTCGCTGGCGTTGCCAGGGTTCGGGGGTTTTTCCGCGATCGGGAAGAATCGCATTCTTCTTAATGAAATACGGTTGGGGCGTCTCCCCCTCCGGTCGCGGGTTTTTTTTTTTAAGCGGAGGGATCACCAAAGATGGGCTCATGGTATTGGATGACCTTTGCACCACCGATCTTTAGTGCAACTCGCAAGGACCTCTAGATCGGTAGAAAGCTTGGCTTGAATCTTCTCGCAGGGTCCTTAGGAAGCTCATCGATTGATGTTGAATTTCAGATATTCTCCAAGTTAAATGGATCGGTTCAATCACTCTTCTTTGTCATACTATATCATCTGACATGTTGCTATCTTCTTCTTCACCAAAATGTGTGTTCATGCCGAATTGAATCACACGCCAGCAAGTGCTAGATGCCCGACTTTGCACATGACCTAGCACATAGAAAGAGCGTATTAAATTAGCAAGACCAGCTAACAAGTTGGTTAAACAGATTTGAAGCTCATTCTTCGCATGGTAGGCTCCTGAACACCTTCCCGAAAAAGACCCATTGGGAGGGGCACGGCGAAGTCGCACTAGAGTCGGCAAGTCCATCTAGAACACCACCAAATCGACCGTGTCAAGAGACATGATAAACGACAAGGATAGAGAGTTAGGACAAAAGAGGTAGTAGATGTGTTTTGTAACGATTTAAAGTTTGATCGGCCATGACCCTCTCGTTTATGTAGACGAAGGTGGTCTTAATTCAAAAGGAAAACATCTTCGAGGCGCAATCTTCAAGTTTTCTATGGACAAAAATAGATCAAAACTGAGTTGGAAGCAAACCGGACTTGGGACAAGGAAAGTAGCCTGGACCGTGGTTTTCTCAGGGTCACACTGCCTTGCCGAACGGCGCATAGTAAAACCGACCTAGCTAGTTTAGCGAGCCAGCTAGGACAGTTTTGGCAGAATTGACCCAAAACCGCCTTTCTTTATTCAGACTTAAATTTTGCTATTCTAAATATATTTTTTGGATGTCTTGATGCAAGGAACAATTGATCATAAAGTCCAATATCCTTGTTGGCATTTTTTACTGCTGTCAATAAATAGTTCTTCCAGTATTTGGTGCGATATCACGTATAATGATATAGCTTGTTATTTCTCAATCGATCATGTCAAGATAGCAATCTCCTAGCTACCAGTTTTATTGCTACACACACGCTTTGTTTTGCTCATATGCATGCATCCGACCTCCCATAGCCCTTACGGTAGCCCTTACGGCTTACAGCAGAGGCAGAATATGTGTATACATCTCCAACTGGTGTAGTCAGGATCATCATTTAAACATGGCTTCCTGCAGTTTTCGCTCTTCAAGCAGCCAAGGCCAACCGCCGGCGTGCAGGTGTTCGCATTCAACATAGCGATCTCTTCTGCGAGTCAAAATCAATCGAACAGTAAATTGTTTGGTTCTTTGTTTAGTTACCAAAAGATTTGTGACAATTTATACCTGATGATAACGCAATCAGCATCAAGAGCCAAAAGCACGTAAAGGCCTGGCTTGTTCCCGCCATTATTTTCTACTTATTTGATGAGTAGAATGTATTTTTCAGTCTTTAATTTGAGCCGCAGGTTACTGTGGGTCTGTATATAGTCAAGACGGGGAGATAAATTGGGAATCTAATGAAATTGGAGGATTTCTGTATTAATGTTTACCTTGGCAGAGATGTCTAATGCACACCACAAATTCTCACTAAATCAGCTATTGGGAGCAAATACTCCATCTATTCTAAATTATATGACATTTAGTTTTTCTAGATACACTCCTTTTTGCTATATGTATTTAGCCAAACATAGTGTATACATGAGTTCATAGCAAAAACTATGTATCTGCTAGAGGAGTTAAAATGTTTTATAAATTGGAATGGAGAAATAATTAACAAGTTTTACCATGGGAAGTCATTGTACCATGACACAGTAGCATCATATTACAGTTGGCAAAAATCCCTAACAAACAATTAGTCGATAATTTCGTTACACACGAGTTCTACATTTTTCCCCTCCGTGGCAGGGCCTGTTCGAGTGTTCGAAGACGCAAGGATGAAGGATCAGTGTTGGACAATTGGACAGTTGGCCTGTTCCCTGTTGGGTTGGTAGTGAAACACCCGTCTCGGCGTCTCCCCCTCTCGGCTCCCCGAACCAACCCAACGACGAGGGTTTTTGCCGCCGCCATGGCGACCCCTCGAGCACGCCTAGCTCGCCTGCTCCTCCACTTCCGCAGCCGGGGCCCCAGAGTCCTACAGCAACCCATCACTCCCTCCTCCTCCTCTTCCTCCGCCCACGGCCTCTCCCCCTCTCGGTGGCCAACGCCGTCGACCGGCGGCGCGTGGCGGCGCGCGTTCCACGATGGGCGGCCGCGAGGGCCGCTGTGGCGGAGCAAGAAGCTGATTGGGAAGGAGGCCCTCTTCGCGATCCAGGGCCTCAAGCGGTTCAAGGGGGACGAGGAGAAGCTGGCGGATTTCGTGCGGCGGTATGTGGCCAGGCTGCTCAAGGCGGATAAGCTCGCCGTGCTTGGCGAGCTGGAACGCCAGGAGGAGGTCGACCTGGCCGTCAAGGTGTGCCATTTCCCTTTAATTCTTAACCGTTTGGGCGATCTCTTGCGTAGAGGGCTATTCTGGAGCTTGATTTTGCTCAAACCGTCGTTTTAGTTCACTGGGAGGATGTGTTTCGTGGCATAAAGCGAGTTATAGGAGATTAAGAGACGGGTTGTGCCATGTTCGCACTTTGTCTGGATTGCTTATTGTTTGCTTACTACTGATAGACATGAAGCTCGAAGAAATTGATTGGAGAGGTGATGTGGAGAAATTGTTGACCCAAAGCCCAAAGAGATTTGCAAACATGAATTTACTTTCTCAGAGAGGGCATAGTTTTGTTAGACTGTATTTGGTGATTTTGTTTACCGAAATACTTGTTGGATTGCTTGGAAAGGGTGAATTTGAGAATTCACTGATAAGTGTGAGAAGTAGTGTTATTTAGGACTACACACCTTTAATGTTGGTGAATTAGTCAGGCAAGATTGGCACAAATGTTTGCTCTAAGAAGGTGGACATTAGCTTTTGATTATGTTCAAGGTCTTTGTGATTGATCAAGAGAAACTAAAATCATGGTTTAAACAAGAAATAGTTTGATTTGGCCTTCCTTGAGATATATCTGTGATCCCCAGAATATATTACCTTATTGTCAATTTCATTTATTTTCCATTTTGAAACGTGTTAAATTCTCATAGTACATTCATGTCTATGCTAGTCTTTTCTCTCTTTCTCTCCACTTTCTGAGGCAGATGTGTCTAATCTGGATAAAAAATTAGGCAACAGGCTGAGTATGTTTTCAAGTGATAAATTTTTAATGAAGTGAATGCATGTATTTCTTGAGACAGAATATTTTGATCTATGCTGCAAAAAGAACATTGTAATATCACAGGGTTAATCTAAGTTTATCATTTCCATGGAACACTAAATTTGTGAATGGTATTCTCATTATTTCAGTGGAATTTGCAGCAAAGTTTTATATACCGAGGACTAAATTCATTCTCTAAACATAATGACATTTTCATCGTACACATTTATTTGATTTTGAAACGGTATTTTCTGATGCTTGCCTTCGGTGACCTTACTAATTTATAAACCTTTGCTTATCAGATGTTTAGGATCATACAAAAGGAGGACTGGTATAAGCCAGATATTTACATGTACAAAGACTTGATTATTGCACTAGCCAAATGCAAGAAGATGGAGGAAGCAATGGTAATCTGGGGTAACATGAGAGATGAGAACTTGTTTCCTGACTCACAGACTTATGCTGAAGTAATAAGAGGATTCTTGAGATATGGCTCCCCATCAGATGCAATGAATATTTATGAGGACATGAAAAAGTCACCTGATCCACCAGAAGAGTTACCGTTTAGGGTATTATTGAAGGGTCTTTTACCTCACCCATTGCTAAGAAATAGAGTAAAGCAAGATTTTGAAGAGTTGTTCCCAGAAAGGCATATCTATGATCCTCCAGAAGAAATTTTTGGCATGCACTGAGGTAAGGGTTTTCATAGGCACATGAACCTTCTGAACTTTTAATATCAACCAGATCATTCGGTTGCTCCACTGATTGTTTTATCACTTGTATCTCAAAACCATTCCCAAGAAATTGATTTTTTGTGGTGGAAATTTATTCAGGTAATTCAGAGACATGAATGCGCTTATATTGATTGGATGGCCATGTTGCAAAAAAGCAATAAATGGGCGAGACTGAGGCGCTGATTATTCTGATTTCTGATAGCCAGATTATTGTCCATATCATTGTGCAAATTTTGGTTGTTCAGCCAACCTCATTAATATTGGGCCATCTATTCACCTCAACAAGTACAAGTTTGCATGGCTGCAATGCCCAATCTTATGAGTAGTAACAGAAAAAGATGTGCTCTTCTTTGGGTCCACTTGTATGATTAGGTTGTTAGAGCAATGTACTGGCTACATTCATGTCGTTCCTTCCCTGACTGCATGAGAGACCTACTTTTCATGAACATTGTGATGGTATCTCATTCATGACCATGAAAAGTGTTTTATGACTATGGTTATTTGGTCCCTGATAATTTGAGAGTGAGACTTAGAAAATAGAAGTGCTACAAGTGGATATTGTGAAATGCTTGCCTAAGAAAGTGTTCATATTTCTACGATATACTGTATAAACAACATCTACTGGAAGTGTTATTAAGGTCGGCATAAATGCCTCTGAAAAATGGCTGAAGTAGTATATCAGACAAAATATCAATTATGGACCTACAGGAACTCCAAAACATTAACTAAATACTTTGTAAAATAAAAGTTTGTACACTTGTCAATTATATGTGCTTTGCCAGGAGCCCAATAATTTTTATGCTCCATGTTGCCCTAAATGATAAGTGATCCAATCACGCTGATTCTTGTCCAGTCAGTGGCGATGACTTGTTTTGCCAGTCGGACTTGGGGGCGTTTAGTTGCTTGTTTAGATTCAATTTGTTTTTTTTTTAGACAGGTTTAGATTCAATTTGTTGAATAGATGAACAAATTCCAACTGTTCTTTCCCTAAAAAAAAAATTCCAACTGTTCTTGGTGAATTTTGTATAATAAACTAGAAAGTGTTTCAGGTGTTATTCACAGTTGAAATCTACTGAGGTCAAAAGGATATGGAAGTAGGAGTGGACCAGTTTACAGCGAAGCTGGCCTGTAGACAGATAGTTTTGTTACTGATCTGCAACTAGAAGCAGACTTTAGCTGTAACATTCATCTGATACAAAAGATAGCTATCACCAATTTCATTGAGTTCCCTACAGTTGACACTGAAACTTAAAACCTGGAGGATAGTTCAAGTATCCTTCAAAGATGAAAATAAAACATCTGATACCGAAGCAGCTATCATCAAATGTCTGGTTCCCTACCGTTGATACTCTGCAGTTTCACCTGAGTTTTATATAAAGAGAGGCCCAAGTTGATCACATGATTCACAGCAGCAGTGTCATTACAAGTACAGCAAAAGTACATCTAGCTGTGCCAAATGTATTTTGCACCTGATGAGCCCAGTGCAGTGCTCATCGTGTCAACGAAGCCCTCTTGCAATAACCAACGGCAAAAATATGTCTCGAGGTTCTGAGCCAGCTGCACGGAGGAATCTCTCGGATCATGCATGACCAAGATACAAAAACACCGGAACAACAATCACGGGATGCTTTGCTCTGGGGAAGATCTGCTCCCAAATGGAGATCTTAACAAGAGCAATCACTTTGAGCACCGCCCATTTATGTCGTATATGCCGAGCAGGTTAACAATGTCAGAATCGTATGATCAGCAGGTTAATCATGTCAGGATCATTGATCGGCAGGTTAATGATGCCAGAATCATTGGTCCTGAACTGAAACGATGGGACAGCTCATGTTCACTGGTCTCTTCAGTTTGTTCAGTGGTACTACAGAGAAGACAGCCTGAATATTTAATCGATGCCTCTGAAGATCTCTGCAGTGTTTGGTTGCACGAGGGGGCTGGCTGTCATGGACTGGTCGGCCCCCGGCACTGCTCGTCGTCGTCGGTGGGGGAGAAGAAGCTTCTTCTTCCTCCGTGCTGGTTTGATTCTGTCGATCCCCTCGTGTGAATAATTAAGTTGACATTACGGTCCCATGCGTGCGTGCCAGCCTGCTGTTTACAGCTAGCTATCTTGAGCGTGCAACGGTCCTGATTAGTCTTAATCCCAATTGCATCCAATCCAGAAAGGGCTGCTTAGATTAAAGATTGAATCTAGGAAAGGGAACAGCTGGAGGATCATTCAGACTCCTCATTGTCGCTTTTTCCTTGATGTTTTCTCTCTACAACAATGGCTTTAGATGTTATAGTTGATCACCATGTTCTGATTTCTGCTGCAGTGTCAGATGAACATTTTCGCTTATTTATGCAATTGCTCCTCTGACTACTACTGAAAAATTACTAGGTGGTAGGTTTATCACCTGTCGGTAAGAATCATCTTGAATGAAATGGTGGAGACCGAGAGAATGAATAGCATAAATGCATGGACAAACTCTGTCAAACCGAAAACTAAACAACAAAGCATTGGAGATTGGAAATAGAGTGATTTGCGCTTGTCAGACAAAGCAACCAGGCAGAATCTTCTTACCTTACCTCCTGTCCTGTCCTATGAATCCAGAGGAAGTAAAATGGCATCTTTAGAAGGTGACGAATTCAAACAATGGCGTCCCGCCTGCAGCGCGGCGCGTGTTCTGCAAACTGGCGCTGTATCTCCAATGCTTGCTCCCTGCAAGACACAAAGCAAATTATATTCTGAACAACCTCATATAAAATCGAGCTGCTGTTTAAATCCTGTCTGCTGATTCCTCCACACATGCATCTTCGCATGGTGCAATATACAAATTGGAAGCATCTTCGCCGATCACATGGTCATAGGTTAACGGCAATGTCCGATTACTATAAGAAGACACTCGAAATTCAGTCATTTTGTTTCCACCATCATACATGGTGTATCCATTGCTGTCACAGAGCGGAAAACGGGATGGACAAAAAGTAACACTACTTTGCTTCCTTGAGTTCACTTTACTTTTAAATAAAGTTGAATTGAGGAAATACATCAGCTGCTGATACCAAGAAATTCTGCCTCTTTCTGATGGTACAACAGCTACTACTCATGGACAGGCAGGCATCTCCACACTTCCTCAGCCAGTCTCAAGGTGTGCCGGCCGCATGCTGCGTTTCACCTTCCAGGAACCCACGCAAGCAAGCTCATCGTCAACTTCTGGGCAGAACACAAGGCCCTGCAAGCTGTATGCGGCTGCCGGCTGCTTCCAAGGCTCCCCTTCCCCCACCTGGACACAGTTGTACTTGTACGTAGCCTCTCGCAGCTTGACTTGAGGAATCTGGATGCTGAGCTGCTGCTGCTTGCTGATGCAGTGCTGCTCATCTTCCTAGCTCCTAACATTCAGTCAGAGGCGTCCGTCCATACCAGATGTCAGTCGCTGATGCACTCGGAGCATCCACCTCAGAGTTGACCGCTGAGTGCCCCATGGATTCCTAGAAGCCACACCCCCACCCCTCCCTCCAAATCCAATCATTTTTCTAGAGCCACCAGCAGCCACGAGGGAGACTGATCATGCAA
>DXKC01012202.1:0-12407 GCA_031170775.1 Cymbopogon citratus
AGTATTTTGCATACTCGTAAAGCATTTGTGGTTTAAGAGCAGGTGTAACCAAATTGCTTGAAGTGTGTCTATCTTTTTGTTTTTGGGAGAGTGTATCTTGCATCATTATGATTAAATTTTGTTCCAATGTTGAGTCCTGTAACCATGTGAACTGTAAATTGTCTTCATTTGTTCTAAGAAAATTTTGCAAGAGTATGGTTTGTCTGTTGGCTGAGCCCTTATATATTTAGAGTTTACCTGCCAGTGAATACACTTTTCTGATGTGTAGTTAATATTAATACAATTGCATCAGGTATTAATAAACTTACTCCATCGTGCTCCTTGAATATGGAAAAGGAATGAAATATTTGAAGGTATAATTTTAACTGCCCTAGTACTGAAGGAAGATTGCCGATCATAGTTAACAGGGTTTAGATGAATGGCAAAGGTCTGAAGTACATCCTCAGTTCCTCACTGCAATATATTAAAATTCTCTGTACAATCGTGTGTTACTTTCAATTTCTTGCGGAGATGCTAGAGGCATCAAATATGCAAACAATTCTTTCGGTAATCAAGTGAAGGAAAAATATTATTTATGGAATACACTGTGTTTGAAGAATGCTACTCAACATGCAAAATACCACTTTATACTTTAATCTGATTTCCTTTCCAGTCTCCTTTTTGTCCTAGGTGGTTGGACTTATTGTCACCCTAAAAGTTGGTTTATAGCACTGATAGCACCTAAGAACAACAATTGTTTATAAGATAGGCCTAGATTACGGCAAACCCTTCTTGAAGGCCTCAGCAAGCTTTTATGGACTATGAGCTGCATGGCCATGCACGTACACACAACGGGTAGTAGCAGCGGTACGTGAAGGGCTTCCCGGGAAGCATGCAATTTGTTAGTTTGAGTTGTTACCTACGGAAAATAAATAACAAGCTAGATTTAGGGATGGCCCCCTGGTCTACAAAGGCATCCTGTTGTGATGGGATTTACTGCCTCTGATCCCAGATATAAGTCCATTTAGACTTGACTACTTAAGCACAGCACAGGAGTCATTGCTAGAGTTAAGATGGGTGGCAGGTGCGTGACATTGATTAGCATGCATTTAAGTATGTGTAGACATGGAAGAATGAATCAAAAAGGTGCATTGAAGTTATCATAGACTTGCGGTGCATATGGAAGAAGGTTCGATGGACTTATATTTGTACGTCAACGGCAGTAAGCTCCATAAATTGGACTGAGACCGAAAAGCCATCAGCACGAGGGGTTGCTGAATTGACACCTAATTTATGCAAGTTGATCTCCAGTAGAATTGTCAAGAGAAGGACAGTGGCTCAGGCTCTAAATAATCGGGATTGGGTGGCTGATGTAAGAGGGGTCCTTACAGTGCAAGTATTGGCCGAATACGTTCAAATTTGGGGCTAAGTAGATGTCCTGGTCTTTCAGCAAGATGTCCCAGATCAACACCGATGGAAACTCTCCTCTTTTGGTTCCTACAGCAGCATGTAGGCCTGCCAAGCTTTTTTTTCTTGGGGACTATCAAATTTGCCCCATAGAAAATAATTTGAAAAGTTGGGCTCCACTTAAATGCATTTTTTTTTGTTTGGCCATCAATAATCGGTGTTGGATGGCTGACCATCCTGTCAAACTTGGGATGCCTCATCTGCAGCTTAACATTGACCCCCATAAATCTGTATAACCAGTTTGTCTCGGTGTGGGGCAGTGCTGTTAAAGGTCTCCCTAAGGAGATGTGCAAACTGCAAATGCTTGAACTTTCTAATCATCCTTGTCGCCTGGGTGATTTGGAAACATAGGAATTCCATTGTTTTGAAAATGCTGGACCAAATATTCAGATTCTCTTTCTCACATTGGCTAATGAAAGCAGCTTGTGTTGGTTGGCTGGACCCTGGCCCTCCGCGAGCTCCTGATTAGGTCGCTAGGCCCCAACCCTTAGGTTGGAGGTGGGCTGGTTGTGGCTGTAGTCGTGTTTATGTCCCTTAGCTTGGCGCGTCTTTTTGAAGTCTCGTGTGTTTGAGGTATGGTTGTGAGGGGCTTCTTTTTGCCTCTCCCTTTTCTGTACCTTTTTTCCCTCAATGAAATGACACGCAGCTTTCCTGCGTTGTTCCTAGTATCTCATGTATATCTGCCCTTGTGGTGCGGTCATCATTCACTGCCCTACCATGGCATCCTGAGCATTTAGCTGTTTGCAAACTAGTGTGACTCTGGTGATAAGATTATTAGATTAACTAGTGCAAAATAGGGCTGTGTTTTCAGGTTGACTTGTGCTAATCTATTCACATCGTTTTAAATCTTTGTCACACTGGTTGGTGCAAATGCTACCTTAGTCGCTACTTCTACTGAATAGTTTGGCTGATGTGCAGGCGGAGTGGATGGCACCAGAAGTACTTCGTAATGAACCATCGGACGAAAAGTAAGTGGTTAAAGACTCGGTTAAAAATAACCCTATCAGAGATTATTTGTTGCATGCTGAAATCTTGCATGGGCTGGCAGATGCGATGTTTTTAGCTACGGAGTCATATTATGGGAGCTTTGTACACTACTACAGCCTTGGGAAGGAATGAATGCAATGCAAGTGGTCGGTGCAGTTGGATTTCAGAATCGACGCCTTGACATCCCAGATAACATCGATCCTGCTATTGCAGAGATAATAGTGAAATGCTGGCATACGTTAGTATTCTTAACTCTCTTGGTGCAATACTAAATACTGCACCGTTCTTGGTGCGTTGTATCTTCCTAACCCATATATGCATTTTTTTTTTTTTTTGCTTTTGCTATATGCCTCAGGGATCCAAAGTTGCGGCCATCATTTGCAGATATCATGACTGCACTAAAACCACTATTGAAGAACTTGGCCACCAATCTAGCCCCAAAGACAGAGAGCACAACAAACAGATGAGTGAGACAAGGAGATTGGCAACTGCCCAACGTCCGTAACTTGTAGGATTATTTCTGTACAGTAACAGCAAGCATGTGTTCAGAGATGAAAAAAGATGTGATGTTGGTCTGTTTGCTACTCTATCCAACTAGAGGCGCAACATTTCAGAGTGGCAATGAGACGGTAAGCTTAAGGCCGCTTGCCATTGATCCAAATTTGAAGATCAGTGCTGGTATACCCGTGAAAGAAGACGGGAGGGCTGTGATCTATGCAAGGAATTGTGCAGAACAGTAATGTTTCGGCACTGTGGAACGCTTGAACCAGGAACTGATATGGGTGGCAGAACAGGGGCTTTTGTTCATACCATCCCTCCTTTTTCTTTCGTTGCGTGCCTCACCAAATGGTGGGTATTTATGTGTAAATGTCAACAGATGTAACGTGCTGTCAACCTGAAAAGGGAAAGGGAAAGGTTGCCCAGCTTGTGCTGCGAGTTTGGAGTCACCTCATGGCTGATCTGTTTCCACTCTGCTCGTCCTGTTCGAGTTGGCCTTTAATTCGTTGCACACCGTGTCTGGTGCTTCTCACTGACTGCTCACCGGCTGGAAGCGCGGAATGCTGGATGGTGCTCGTGCTGTAGCTGTTTCCCGATTTTGAGCGAGTGCCGCCGACTGATTTGGAAGTACGGCAGGTCACGATGTGGGTGGTCCGTGGTCGGTCGGAACTCGGTATGGCCAATGCTTCTCTTCTCGGTATGGCCAATGCTTCTCTTCTCTGACTGTCTGTATGCACCTTGTGTCCACAGGCTTCGTGTCCTCCACACACGGCCGCTCGGTTGCCTTCGCGTCGCCGCTTCGCCTCACACCATCCGTCGTGAGCAGCGGTCCCCGATCGCGCACGCCGCACGGCATCGCAATGGAAGCGCGCGCTGCCAGCGCTCCCGCTTCCACCTGACCAGTTCCCAGCCACGAAAACTCCGGAAACGGCGCACGCACGTACGCCGTCTCCATGCCATGCATGGACACCGCCACCGCGCGCGCTAGTTAACCCGAGATCGCCCCCACCGCGGAAGCCAGCACCGATCACCCGATCGACCACGCACAAACACCACCTCCGCGCACGGATCAGCCGACGCCGACGGTGAGCAGGCAGGCAGCAGAGTTAGCGACGATGGCGGGCGCGGGCGTCTTCTGGGGAGGCGGGAGGGCGGACGAGGTGGCTGACTTCGACGAGTACGACCCCACCCCGTACGGCGGCGGTTACGACATCGCGCTCACTTTCGGGCGCCCGCTGCCGCCGTCCGAGGAGACATGTTACCCGATCTCCACCGCCACCTCCTCCTCCGCCTCCTCGTACGACCGTCCCCAGCAGGCGCAGCACGGTGGCCGGAGGCCCGGGGTCGAGGAGTCCCACGGTTCAGCCGCTGCAGGGTACGGTGGAGGCGGCAGCGGGTACGCGGGGGCGGGGCGGCCTCATCAGCCTCATAAGGAGGAGACGACCCATGGCTACGGGAGGAAGGGACACGACGACGATGACGATGAGCAGCAGGCGTACCGGAAGCCGAAGCCAGCGTACGGGGACGACCACGAGCAGCAGGCGTACCGGAAGCCGAAGCCGGCGTACGGCGGCGGCGACGACGACCACGAGCAGCAGGCGTACCGGAAGCCGAAGCCGGCGTACGGCGGCGACGACGACGACGACCAGGCGTACAGGAAGCCGAAGCCGTCGTATGGGGACGAGAAGCCCAGCTACGGCCGCAAGAAGAAAGTGAGCGTAGGCCGATGGGCCTTAAACTCGTAATCTGTAGTCCTTCTTAGCTTAATGGTTTATTGGCCTGCGTGAAATTACAGGGCAACGATGATGATTCTGACGACGACGACAAGAGAAAACCACGTTACAAAAACGACGACGACGACTCCGATGACGATGACAACAAGAAGCGTTACGAGAAGAACAACCGCCGCCGCCACGACTACGATGATTGAGCCCTTCAGTCTCATATGCACTAATCGATCATGCGTTATCATTCCCGCTGCATCTTCCCGGCCTACTATATAGTAAATAATAAGCAAGGCTGGGATGGAAACGTACAGTTTTGCTTTTGAAGTGACGCCTTTTTACTATTTTTTCTTTTTTTTTTCTTCAGCTTTTTGCTGCTGTGATAACCTGTATACACGATGGTTTTTGAACAAAATAATACTGTTGATTTTCAGGTTTACAGTAAAAAAAAGTCATAAATGACATGCTGCAGCTACAGAGGTGCTGTTCTTCATATAGCTAGCTGCTATTATTGGTCAACTTGCATTCTTCAATGACATACATCAATTTCCCAAATCCTAAATTCAATAACAGAGTGCAGCGCTAGAAATGACATTATTTATCCATTTCGATCGTAGCAACTACTGTACTTATTTGAGAAGTGCTCTAACTGCATCTCCCATACTAGCAGTACACTTGTTGTTTGGCCTCTCTCGTGCCAAGCTATTTTGCTGCAAACACTCTTTAGGTTTCATGCGGTGCTCGCACGATACTAGTATGATGTTTCTTTCTTAAGAGTGAAGTCCAGTCGCTGAGTTAACCCTGAATGTCCTCAGATGTCTTGAATTAACCGCCTTCTATGTTCTAACAAATCATCAGCTTTTGACGTGTTTGTGTCTTATAGAAAGCACTCAATCCTAGTATTTATGAGTTTCACATACCAAACAAAAAATCGAATGGAAGTGTCATCAAGTCAAACAAAACACCCCTGAATTAAAATGCAGCAGGTGTGAAAACCAATTGTTTATTCATGTGCTGCGTCTTTCTAGTTGCCATTTCATGGCTGCTTTAGATGACAGATGATTAGGGGTAGACATGGGATTTTTTTAAATAGATTTTTTAGGAGAACATATATCTGAAATTGCAGATGACAATTGTAGTGTTGAATCATGCAGTTTCAAGAACAATAAGCACCAGCAACTGGCATACAATAGACTTTGCATCGCGCTAGTTTACTTATTGAATTAGAAATGAATCTAACAACGTCTTATACCACTATAAAAGGGCAAGTCCATCCAACAATTCTTGCTTGCCCTGTTAGCATTACACTTGAGAGTTGATACCAATACATACAAAACAGCACAATGAACTATTGTACATGTACACCCGCTAGCTACGCCTAAGTCATAACTTACAGGTCAGCCCATCCTGCCTATGAAGCCGCCACTGAAGTCACAACAATTAAAAGAATCGGACTCTAGATGCCCAAGTGTCAGTTTGCCATTGGCGGTCATCCACTGGATTCCAGATTGATTGGCTGCATTAGGTGAGCGGCTGACCTTCGCCTTCGCTTACCATCTGGAGTCAGCCTGATCGCTGTCTTGACTGGAATCTTGCCATTTTTGTGCAACGGCTTCTTGGGGCACTCATGCTGTGCCAGGGAGGACTCACCACCTTTGCATGCATTTTGCAGTGGGGACTTGACTCTCTTCCGAGCAAAGCGTGCCTCCATTTCTGGCCTCCGGTTGGGACCAATGAGCCTTACATGGAACGGATTCTCCGCTGTGTAACATACCAACTGATTCATGGCTTGTCCTTTGTCCAGATCAACACTTCTGCCGTTCACCTGTAACATTCACGTGGCTAAAAAAAATGCTTGGGTTGCACCATATGACCAGATTATGAAACTGGGAGAAAAGGGAAGTTTACCAGCTGGAGAAGGGCAGAGAATGTTCTGGCAACCTCATACTTTGGTCTGCCACTAACAATCTCATTAAAAGATGCAGTTCCTGTATTGTCAGTTCTTGATGAAAGTGTGTCAAGGATTTGCTCCCCATATGAACCGATATCAAAAGGTGGGTTTTTCTCCTGACAAGACATGGATGTAGGGGTGAGCGCTAAACACATCCATAGATGCAAAATTGTAAGCAGTTCAAGCCAGCAACACACCTGCTCTTCCAAGGCATACTCAATTCTTTCTTTCCATGTTGAAACTCGAGCATCCATCTCACTCAGCTTTTCAGCCTCAGCGATGCTGGCAAGGAGAGCATTCTGCATGAAGAATTATGTCAGTTTTGTAAGTTGAAGAGAAAAGGCAAATTCAGGACATCAACTCAAAATTAAAGTTCGCAATTGCAATTTGGATCCTAGAAATCAGCAGGCAAAATGAAATTTTCGATCACATAAAAGCTTTGAAGCATCACCTCCAGGTGAGTTTTGAGGATTTTATGTGTGAATGGATGTAGGTTAGTAGAGCTTCGCTTTAACATGATGTCATTAAGACTTTAGGTGGTTTTTTCATGAAGATGCCTGAACATGAATATTTCACTACATGGGATAGAAAGTGCGATCACATGCACGTCCAAGCCAGAAAAGGGCTTAGGCGGCACCAAAACCAAAAGTCTGGTTACACTAAAGGAAATAAAAAGTGACCTTACCACTAAGAATCTAACTCCACATCTGAAAATATTCAGCTGAGACGTGCATGCATCTCATTGTTCAGGCCGTAACAAACATCGATCATCTATATGGGAGAAACAACCATATGGCCAAAACAGCATGCCTTAAGTCCTTAACCAGTGCATGCATGAAAGGTGGAAGCACATTAAATATACCAGCATAATATTTTATTTAAACAGTTTTACCGCCAAGGATTGTTGCATGGGAATTTACTAATCACAGTCAGTTCCTCCTGACACATTATTCCAGAAACTTGTCTGTAAAACCCAACACATGACAGAGATGCAATATCAGAATTGCTGGGAAGATATTGCAACTAATTCTGAAGCAATTTTGTCCAATGCAGCAATAATCTATTATAAGAAGGTTTCTCACTTTATCCTGCCATGTTTTGACATGCTTATATATTTAGCCAACATATTGACTTACAGGGCACCAAGATGCTTGTAACCGCACAAGACATCCTGTGACCGATGTGACCGACACAAGTCAGTCGAGGCATGCATGCTTACACCAGGATGACTATAGAACCATTAAAGAACTCACCAGATGTGACCGACACAAGTCGTCGAGGCTTGCATGTGTATCTATGTCATCCTGTGTGACATTGGGAGTTGCAGCAATAGTCTGAACAGAGGAAAATAAAAATGAAATATTACTAAAATATTAGATAGCTAAACACAGGAACCAGCAAACAAAAATGTCAATGAAATAAACCTCGTCAGGATATGTTGGAACATCAGGATCAACATCTATGTCATTTGGCATGTCTGGATCATCATTATCAAAATTAATGCCAGTATTTGATCCATTGTCATCTTTCAAATCTCCAAAGACATTGGGATCTTCTCCAAATTCAAACGATCTCAAAAACTGCATGTTGGATGGTTAACAAATTAAATAATTTTAGTTCACCAAAGATATACTCCCTCCGTCCCTAAATGTTTGTCGCTTGCGCTTCCCAAGAAACAACTACTGGCAATTATATATTAAAAAATATTAGTACTTATAATATATAATTAGTATCATTAGAAAGATATTTGAATCTAGTTTTTTAACAAATTTATTTGGAGACACAAATGTTGCACGTATTTTCTACAAATCGAGTCAAACTTGTAGTACGAAAACCAACGTCGACGGTCAAATAGGGACAAAGGGAGTATAAATTAAATAAGTCAAATCAAAAGCCTTAGACATGCCTAATTTACATGTACACTGTAACAATGCTGAGTAGAGTACCTTTTCAAAACGAGGGGGTGATTGGGAACCATAATGTTCCTCCTGCTGAGACTGCTGTGCTTCAAAAGATTTAGCATGTTCAGGTATGATGACACCATCCATCTTTGCCATAGGAAATAGAAATGTGAGAGTTTTCTTTTTCAAAGTGCCAATAACCACCCGTGGAGAACCTTTCACTGCTCCAAACAGATCAGTAAAGACAGTTCAATACACAGGTCATCAAAATAAGGTCATCAAAATAGCTTTAAAAGGTACTAAACAGAAGAGGTATATATCCATAAACAACAGCTTCCTATACCTCTCCGGTAAGGCCGAATCTTTAGGTTACCAGGTTCATGTGGATTCAAAGGTTTCCATGGATCCTCATCATCAGAATAATCTCCAACAGGATCCTCTATATCATCTGGGTGAGGCATTTCAACATCATCAGCAAAGTTAGGTTCAACAGGATCAGACCAATGGTTGTCATCTAGAGTGGTTTCTTGAGTTGAAGTTTGGTCAGGATTCTCCAGGGTTGGATCTAGACCTCCTAAGACTTTTCCAGCAGCCGATTTACGACCTGTGCCCACTGATCTTGCATTTGGGGAAGCGAAAACACTGGCTCTGCTTTTAGAAGGTGCTGAGCTACCTTGACGAGGCACACTATTTTCTTTACCAGGATCTTTTCCTTGCAGAAAGTCAAAAACAGCTGGTGCATCACAAGGATCCAGCAGAAGGAAATCTCCATAAAAATCACATGTTGCTAACTGCAATACATAAATAACTACGACTATTTCAGTATGGAAGTAAAAATTGGCCAATTTTGCAGTTGAAATAAAGGGGATAGAAAGTTTACCAAATATGTGTCTAGCTCACTCGCTTCGCTATCCAGACAGTCCCCTTCAAACACCAGTAGATCTGCTGGCGGCCTCACATTTTTTCTTTGTAGATCAACTCGATTGACATTGTTATCCAGAGATGTCCTTGATTCCGCTGGAAATTTAAACAGGGTTAAACAAATGTTCTTAGCTCCATGACATTCTAAGTAAGCTCATTCAGTGAAGGATCCACTTACCTGGGACATCATCTAACCCCATAAATATATCATCTTCTTCACTGGCAATCGTGCTAGGGTCGTTTTGATTAGCTTGAGCTGAGCCATTTTCCAGTTGATCCTGCCTGGTATTGTTATAATGCTTTAGACTATTGTAGCTAATAAGAAAAGTTTAGCATGTGATAGTCTTAGAGAAATCCTCAAAATATAATTTAAATGTTGAACACCCAAGGTGTCAAGCTGGTCTAGAAAAACATAAGAACCACTCTTATACATACAATGACAACTTGATGAATCAGAATTCTTTTCTCCCAGCAGTACTATAAGCTGAGAGTTGCCAAGATGTTTATCAGACTATTGCAGCATTTTCCCCACTACTTAAAGAGTTTTCCAAAAATGTAGGAGTGAAGCAATCAAGGCGTACATGAGACAATGTGTACCCTCCTCTCTAGAATGGAGATGGAACAGGGTTCAAGGCAGTAAACGCGTCAGCTATGGAAGTCATCGCGGACTACCATAATGCCAAAGCAACACCTTTGGCAGGGGCCATATGACCATGAGGATCTTGTCCGAAAATAGTGTGGCCATTAGGAACTAATAGTTCTACATAAAGTAATATTCCATTGGAATTCCAAACTCGTCGGGGTCTGCTGACATGGTGCAAGCGGTAGAGCTTTACCGCTTGTGACCAAGAGGTCCAGGGTTCAAGCACCAGCCTCTGCACATTTGTGCGGGAAAGGTTGTTGGCTATTTTCCCTTCCCCAAACCCCGCACTGCAGGAGCCTACGGCACTGGGTATGCCCATCGGGGTTTGCTGACCCCAATGGCAAGTACTATTCCGTCGGAATTTCCAAAATTCGTTGGGGTCAGCTGACCCATTAGCAAGCTATGCTCCACCACTGCACCTATGTGATGCCTTAGTATCATGATTAGATCACTATCTTCCAAAGTACGAAAAGGCCCTCGTTTAGCAAAATATTGGCTTTGATCCCTTTGAGCGCAGAGTAAATCTAACCAAGTGAACATGGATTTGGGCCATCTACTTGAGCTCAATGCTTGGGATCTACATATAGAGTTTAAGATAATAAAATGCACAGCACGGTAGGGTCCCAAGAGGAAGAATGATAGGTGCCAATGCGTAGATAATCTGAAACAGGTATACTTCATCAAGGTTCCTATGAGCGGGATACAGATGCCTTATTTCGAAACTCTATGGTTTCCTAACCAAGCAGCAAATGTGTATCTGCCGCGTGGCATTTTTAAAACCTACTCATATAAGATGTGCAAAAATGTAGAATGTATTTATCACTGTCGGTTTCAGGCCCACATTCGACAGGTAATATTACATACAGTGTCCAGGGAAGCAATTAGTACATAACAGATAAATCTGAAAGCAGCATCAATCTTTCCTTACTTCTTTTGCGAAAGGAACTCTAACGCATGAAGCACCAGCGAGTACAAGTACTCCACCTTCCTACTGTAGACTTGAACCGATCCTTGGAGTAATAACGCCGCTGTAGATAAGAAAACACAAATTAACAGGGCAACTGATGACTTGAAAAAGAAAAGAACTTCATTCTGATGCGATACCCATATTAAATTGTCCTGAGAAAGGCTAAACCTTGGGTGAGCTAAACAACTAAAAAGAAGCTGTTTTCTTTAACATTTATTCAAGCAAAGAAAATAACACCACGCAAAATGAAGCAAGTCCACATGTTCCAGCCTCCATCCATAGTGAATCCACCCAAAGTGTCAAAATTTCTAACCTCACACTCCCAATTCCCAGCTCTACAGACCCCTAGTCCCCTACAGATAGCACAGCCGATGAAAAGAAGTGCCGCAAGTTGACCGCAAGAAAGCTCGGCCCTCCGCACCACTTACCTTCGGCAAAGTTGACAGAGTGGGTCCCGTCGTCACCGGAGACCTCTCCTGAGCAGATCTTGAGCAGGTACTCCTCGAGGCTCTTGGCAACGTTCACCTCCCAATTCGACTCGGGGTCCCTGTTCGCCTGCAGAATCGGGAACCTCCCGCTGCTCGAGCCCACCTCCCCTCCGCCGCCGTCCATGCCTCCGTCCCAGGCTACTTGGCGCAAGAACGCATCTTTTTGCGGGATTAGGGCTAGAAACCCGGTTCCAGAAGCTTCTGGAAATTGGGCGGGAGACGAAGGCGCGAGGAATCGGAGGTGCGAAGGGAAAGGGGAAGGGGAAGATGAGGGGGCTAGCCGGCTAGGGTTCGGAGAGGGTTTGGGAAATTTTGGATTTCCGGGTTCTCCCGCTCGATGGATTTGGACTAGCGCGGAAAAGGGAACCCGTACGCTGTGACGTGGACACTTAGAGTCAGAAGTGGTGCGGGGCGATGGAGCACCGGCCCGCCGGGATCTCGAGGAAGGGGCGGGGCGGATCTCGGGGGAGGGCGAGGGCTGGACGGCGCAGAACTCGCGGGTGAGCGGTGGAGGTGGGGGCCACGAGATCTTGGCGGCGGCCGTTGCCGGAGAGCGGCCGTACAGGGGGCGGCGGGTCGGAGTCGGAGGCGATGGGGATGCGAGGGAGCGTCTGCGTTTGAATTAGGAGAGCAGAGAAGAAGAGGAAAAAAAATCGGCCGAGTAACATTAAGACATTACATTTGCCGTTGAGTTTCTTCCAAAAGGGCCTATCCACGTCGTCCTAAATAGGTTCGCCGTGCGATGTTGCATCGTGTGGTTCTCTTTGCATTTGGTCACTGTTGTTACGCTGGTTCTCTTTGCTTTTACTAGTTAAATGCCCGTGCGTTGCTACGGGTACTGTAATCTCTCACTTGAGATTTTCCTTGACTCGACAAAATTC
>DXKC01012205.1:0-10364 GCA_031170775.1 Cymbopogon citratus
ACAGCAATTCAATTATGATGTTTTGACATTTACAGGTCCTTCTTGAGTAGATTAGTTATCGATTATCACCAATCAATATGACTATAACTAAAAGCAGTTGTTGAATTCTTGTTCACACAAGGCAATTTGCTATTGTTTTATTGGAACCACACAGGTCCTTCACACTTTATTGTTCACACAAGGTCAGATATCGATTATCACCAATAGGAACTGAAGCATCAGTTGTACCGTATAAACAAGATAACAGACACCTCTTAGGATGTTTTATTGGATGAGCATGAAAAGGACAGCTAAAATGCTGGAGTCAAATGGACATGGGAGGGGTAAGTTCCCAAATCCCAATGATGGATGGTACATTCAAATAGTCAAGAAGCCAAAAGAATGATATAAGCTCTCATGCAGGAAGAAGCAGATCAAACACTCTGTTTCCTAAAAGTTTAAAACGAAAAGCAAAAAGAACCAACAACCTGGGTCAAACTTTAGGTTTAGCTGGCATGCGAAAAGTACTGTTTTGGTCAAGAAAAACAAGTAGCAGATTACAAGATTTGAGTCTCAATATATAAAAGACTAAACAGTACCTTTTCATGGGATACTGGATCCATTTTCACTATTGCTTTGATTGACAAGATTGCTTGAACCAAAACAGCATCTTCTCCATCTAAGTGAATTGAGTTACTAATAAATGATTCTGTAATATGATCAAGATAAAATATTAATTCAAAGAAGAATAGTTTACACTTTACACAAAATATACATACATGAAGATTATTACCATAAAATACAAGTGTCAAAAGTCCCTCAAGGCAAGCCGTGGCAATAGAGGGAAGTTTCTGCGCACACAATGCAATAGCTGCAACGGTATCTGCTACAAATTTCCTATCTGGATCTTTAATGTAATGCTGGCAGCAAGAGAACACAATGTCACAAACATGAATTAACAAAATGACAAACAAGTAGTCACTTTTCTCCAAAATTGAAATTCTTCACCAAATTGCAGGTGGACAAATAATACTTAAATCTTGTTAATTTGACTATAAGTTGCATTTGACTCTAGGCATGGAGGAGCTGTTCCTGGATAATCCTTGAGAGTGCATTTTAAAAACTCAACATTGAGCACACAAAGCAACAGATAACTTTGGAACCCTGCATGAATCCTAGAAAGAGTGAAATAAAATGTCTTTAAAATAAATACAATGGCATACTGTCATTACATGATCTCAAGATTTAGCAAACATTTAGCTATAGATTTCATGTTCGATGCAATACAACTTTTTTTCAAGGAAAAGTCTAAATAAAACATTGCAATTTCCAAAGAGAACTCAGCAGATACAGTGTCCATTGCAGCTACAAGAAATTACCTGAAATTCTTCAAAAATGGCCGGAATAGATGGCTCTGTGGCAATAGTGGTCAGTATTTCAAGCTTCAAAGCCCTTGTCTGGTATGGATCTGAAGCATTTACAAAGAAGTCCTCATAAAACGGGGCAAATAATGATGGCATCGTCTTGGCAAAAACTAATATGTTGCCAAGCATCTGCAAGAGCAAATAATAGGAAAACTCAAGTCAAAGTGAGAAATTGCATGATTAACAAAACAAACTCTTGTATCAACCAAGAAAGAACCTGATTTTCAATCCTCATGGGAGAAATTCGATTGACAACTTCAATTTTAAAATTTCTACCTTCATCTAATGCAAAGTTGTATTGGTTGTCTGTGCCAAATTAAATTCTTTTTTAACAGAAACAGAAGGTGACCATAGAAAGAGAAAATCATGGGGAAATTACAGGCAGTCTTTAGCCCTTTGGGTGACATTTGAACACAAGGTCTAGGTTGACTTTGAACCGAGGTTCTCTGTTATGCAAAAGCAAGAGTAGAACTTCTTCAAATGGTTCAATCAAGAATAACTACTCTGAATAAAGCGAAGTCCTATTAATAAACTAACAGAATATGCCTCTGAAAATTGTATGAGTACTCCACCAACAGTAGTTCTTGGCACCGTATCTGTGCTTAGATGAAATCAAGAGTACGAAAACAAAAGAGCAGGTATCTAAGAAGTACCACATATGCTGCATCAGGAGATGACCGTAAAGTAAACAAAATCGGACCAACAATCCTCTTCATGTCCCCAATAGGAGCCATGATCCAATGCACACTTGCTGCTGCAAGTACAACTCCACTATTTTGACTCCATAGAAGAGGCGACGTACATTTCAGAAGAACTGAGACATCATCATTGCTGTCTGTGGTGACAGATGAAAATTTCAAATTATTGTCTTCTCTATCAGAAGGACCTGAACATTGTTCGATGTAGTGCCGGAACAGCATAATGCTTGATATAGTATCAGTAACCCCATTGCAGATAGAATTAGGTTGGGTGGCCAGACTAGCAACAGCATTGCCCTCAATCTCTGTCGGTAAATCTGAAGCAAGGAGTAAAGAATCCTTGGCCAAGCCATGTCTGGCTATTACATAACGCAATATGATCTCAATAAGGACGATCTGAGTCCATTCCTCAATATCTGGGAGTGTCTCACATAGCCTTCGGAAATGTTTTGATACTAACGGTAAGCAACTTGGACAGACTGACTTAAATGCAACAGCGGCAGCTCCAACTACTCCAGGGGAATTGTCATTGAACAAGATGTCCACAATCTGCAACAACATCAGCAACAGGGTAGGCTTGATAAATATATATAGTACGCAGAGTTGTTGCATAAAGAAGAAGGGGCGGGGTTATACTAGACAAACCTCCTCCAAAGCTGTGCTTTCATCTGGAAGCAAGTCGCACAGCTTACAAAGTGCATAGGCAGCACATTTTCTAACATATGCAGACGGATCCCTGGCACATTTCTTGATGGCAACCAATACAAGCGGAGCAACAACATGTAGCCTAATGCCAGCCATAGTGCGCAGGGCCCAAGCCCTCACCAGTGGGTTTATATCCGATAAATCCTTCTGGAAGATGTTGATAGAAAGAAGAGCTTCGTTTTGGCGCCTGAAGTGAATTCATTGAGAGGAAAAGAAATGAAAATCAGTTAGTATAATCACTGAATTGTAGTACTCCTACTAGTTAGGAGTAGTATAATCACTCAGTATAATCAATGAATCGTAGTAGCAGTGTGATCACTGAACTGTAGTCCTAGTTAGGAGTGTTACTGAGCAAGCACATGTACAGGACATGATGATTATGGAAGAGGCAGTTGGCTTGGCTTACTTGTCGGCGTAGTGAAGGAGGTAGAGGTAGACGAGCTTCTTGACCTCGAGCGACTGCGACGCCACATTCTTGACGACCTGCCGGCATTTGTGGTGGTTTTGTTCAGAAGAATGTAAAGGAAGCAGAGAGGGAGGCAGAGCGAGCTGAATGAGCAGCCACCGAGTGGAGAGCAGCAGCAGCAATAGCTAAGAAGAGGACAGGACGACGAATTCAGCGGAGAAGAAGAACAAGGGTGACCTGCGGAAAGAGGTGTGCGACGTCGACGCCCTGGGCGATGAGGGCGAGGAGGCGCTTGAGGGCGTCGACCTTGTCGGCGTCGAAGCGGGAGTCGAGGAGCTCGGGGATGGAAGCGTCGTCGGGGTCATCGTAGAGGTGCGCGTCGGTGCCCATCCGCCCCACCATCCACGAGGCCGCCGCGCCGCTCGCCTGAAGTCCGAACATCCTGTTTCTGCTGGGCGGGTGGCTCCGGTTCCGGTGCGGTGGCCGTGGATCTGGATCTCGCCGCCGTTAGCTTGTTTGTGGCCGGGCCCCCGCCGGAGGAGAGGAAGAAGGAAAAGAGTAACGAACCAGATAGGCCCTGCTGGGCCACAATTGCAGTGTCCCGGCCTTTTTACCTCGGGTTCCTTCTGGGCCTATAATGGGCCCTAATCCAATTCACTTTCTCAAACGGAACCTTGGTGAAAGCGAGGCTACTACGGCTGCGGCGGTTGGGGTTCCGTACTACAGAGATGGCCAGCGCGGGCGGCGGCGGCGTGGTCGGCGACGTGGAGGCGCTGGAGGGCGTGCGCTCCATCGTGCTGAAGCCGTCGGAGTCGCTCGACGAGTCGAGGTTCACGAGGATCGCCGGCGCTGACTTCAACGACCCGGGCCTCGGACTCGAGGGGCTGCTCGGCTCGCTTGCGTACACGGGGTTCCAGGCATCCAACCTCGGCGACGCCATCGACGTCGTCAACCAGATGGTACGGCTCCGACTGCTTTTTTTTTTTCATGTCTGGAGCGAGTTTGTGCTTGGGGTCACTGTACCAACCTAGCGAAGAAGATGGTTCATGTGATTTTGTGCGATGGGAGGTCTGTTGTAGTGTGTTTACTGTTAATTCTCAGCAAATTAATGTTTAGATGCCTGCAATCGGGGAGGGTGAAGCAAATTAGGGGAGGGGGATTTCTTTTTTCTTTTTCTTTTTTTTTTAAAAAGTGAAATGTAGTTGACATCAGAAATGACACTATATATGATATTATTGTCTCTGCTGTTCCAAATCACCTAACTGAAGTATTGGGGGAGCATGAAATGGATCTTCCCCTTCCCTTCCCTTCCCCAACAGAGAGTTAATTTGAGCAAAATCATACCCAATTACCAGTAAGACTTAGGGGAAAAGACAGGGAATTGAAGAAACAACATGTAGGAAGCTAGTAAGGATAGGATATGTAGGCCGTGGGGATCTTGCCGATGTCGAGGAAGCACCACGACAGTATGGTGGAAGCGCTGCTGAAACGGAGCATGCAGTGACACAAGTACTCGTCTGCCTGGTCATTGCCTCCCCTCCGCTCCGCGGCTCTGTGTCTGTCTCAGTGTGCGTCGATGCCTGCCTGAGTGGGCTCTGGGCTGGTGCTGTGCTGCAGGATTCTTCTTGTTCTAGAGGATTATGTTCTAGAACGCTAAGTGGATGGACCCAAGCATACTGCTACCGATGTTCATGCGCTGGCAGCTCACCCAACAGGTAATGTATGGAGTTTTGAACTATGAAGCAAATGGACATGAAATGGCTAGTGAAATTTCTGCTTTTATTTTGGATTACTGTGAAAGAAACATTTGTAGTTGGACTTTTGTTTGAAGTAAGCTAGAAGTACCTATATGCCATAGCACAATATTCCCCCAGCATATTTATTCATTTTCAGTTTTGTCCGATTGTCTACTATCATTTGCATGGCTCTGATATTTGCTGTGCTTGGCTGAATTAAAGTTAGATTGGAGGTTGTCGCATGAGAAGCCCAGTGAAGATTGTGATGAAGCTGAACTTGACCCTAAATATAGAGAATCTGTGAAGTGCAAGATATTTCTGGGTTTCACTTCAAACCTTGTGTCTTCTGGCATCCGGGATATAATCCGTTTTCTAGCTCAGCATCACATGGTAAATTCTCCTACTTCTGTATCATACGATCAAATTTGGAATGAAAACAAGTTTTAATGTCCCTCTGTAAAGTGGTCTGCTTGAAGCATGCCTGGACATATCTGTTCCTAACATTACCAAATGCATTGAGCTCTAATGTCACTAATTTTTTCTATGAAAAATTATGTTCTTTAGGTGGATGTTATTGTTACAACTGCTGGGGGTATAGAGGAGGATCTCATTAAATGCCTTGCACCAACTTACAGAGGTGATTTTTCATTACCTGGAGCACTACTGCGGTCAAAAGGACTGAACCGGATAGGAAATCTGTTGGTGCCGAATGATAACTATTGCAAGTTTGAGAACTGGATCATGCCACTCTTTGACCAGATGCTACTGGAACAATCTACTGAGGTGAACATTCCTGCTGGGACAAAACTACATAATATTTCTTCTGGCTTCAGCAAAGCTACCTGCAACATGGTTTTCATTTGAATGGCTATTTGATACTAGACTAGAAGTGGAATATGAATATATTTTCTTTCTTGCAACCTGTAAAATATTTCTTATAGAAGGGTCTGGATTTTCTACTGTCTGAGACACTAAGAAGCATGAAAAAAGCCTAACATGAAATCAATCTACGGCCTTGTTTAGTTCCCAAAATTTCCTTCAAATTCCACTATGCAAAAAGAAGATTCCCCATCACATCAAAATGTCGGCATATGTATAGAGTATTAAATGTAGATGAAATTAAAAACTAATTGCATAGTTTTGTTGTACTTTGTGAGACGAACATTTTGATCCTAATTAATCAATGTTTGGACAATTTTTACCAAATAAAAACAAAATGCTTCAGTGTCCAACAGTAATTCGGGCTGCCCCGAATCTGGCCAACTAAACAAGGCCTACAATATGGCCTCAAAAGTTCTTAAAAAACTATTTGTCTAGCATATCACACTAAATATATACTAAAAAGATTCAATAACTATCCTGGCATTTGCATGACAAATAGTTTCCTTTTCCTGACGTTATACTTTTTCCTGGCCTTTAGAGTGATGACTGATGACCTTTTTCCTTTTTCTTCTAGCAAATATGCATATGAACTTGAACAGCCAGACAAGTGAGATCTTGCCAAACTAAATCTATGAAGTAGGAGCTATTAGTTTCTGCAGAAGTTGCTGAATATCAATACAGATAAGGTTACACCTTACTGGATATTTGATGTTTTAACTCAAGAGCAGCCTGCTTTTTTTCACATGATTAATTTATTGTAGTAGATTACTTGCCAGCTCTTGGATATGATAGTATGAGTAACGCATCTTATTTTCCGGGAAACAAATAGTAGACCATATTTTTATTTCTTTGTCATGAATCTATTTATTGTTACCTGCAGAATGTTTGGACACCATCAAAGGTGATAGCTCGTCTTGGTAAAGAAATAAATGATGAAAGCTCCTATCTTTACTGGGCATACAAGGTAAATATGTTTTTATATTACCTATTTACCTGTATATTCTTAGGAAATATTAAAAGAACTGCAGAAACGGGTGTTTGCTGTTCCTTTTACAAATTATGCATTGATTTATGTTGGATGTTGAGTTATTTGAGCAAGTTATTGTTGCTTTACTGTGGAATCTATTAATTCAGTGTGTTTCTGTACCTGATAGCTACATTTGAACCTGAGTTTGTTTAGAAATGTTCATAGCTCAGTTAGCTATTACTCTTGATGTGAAAAATAGACTCTATGCTTACCCTTTCCTGTTCCAGGTAGGATGTCTTATAAAAAAATGCATGGAATTTCGTGCTTTTCTTATACTGAACTACTGAAGTTATTAATGTCACAAGCTACTTTGTATACATCTCAAGGCAGCAGTTACACTGTACTAACTCATCAGTGCTTACCAGAATAACATACCTGTATACTGCCCTGCATTGACTGATGGATCACTTGGAGACATGCTTTTCTGTCATGCAGTCCGTAATCCTGGCCTTATTATTGACATTGTACAAGGTATAATTCACTGTTCTGTTTTTGCCTTTGGTTTCTTATGTAAAACTGTGCTTAAATCTTTTACAGATATACGGCTGATGAATGGGGAAGCCATCCATGCAACACCAAGGAAGACAGGGATTATAGTTCTTGGTGGAGGACTTCCAAAGCATCATATATGCAATGCCAATATGTTTCGCAATGGCGCAGATTATGCTGTTTATATTAACACAGCTCAAGAGTTTGATGGTAGTGACTCTGGAGCACAGCCTGATGAAGCAGTCTCATGGGGAAAGATAAAGGGTTCAGCTAAACCTGTAAAGGTATACGTTTGATGAAGCTTCAGATGCTGTTTCTTATGTTTTAGTAACTCTAGTTAAACTTATTTTGATATAAACATCATGCTGCACGCACAAACTATTTCTGTTGATTTGTCTGTAAATATACATAGGCAGCTGTTCTTTAAGTTGCAAAACATCTTAACTTCTGTCACTCTGCAACTTTTGTGCTGAGAGAATTTTGCCATCTTACTTTCTTGGTTAATGAATGATTATCTGACTGTTTAATTGTGCCTTTTCTGCTAATAGAAGATACCAATTTGAAATCAGCATATTAGGAGAGCATAGTATTGTGCATGGGCCAGGCACCAGATGCCGTTATTACTAACAATCTAATCTGTTGTTTGAAAATTTTGAAAATGCAGGTGCACTGTGATGCGAGTATCGCTTTCCCGCTTGTTGTGGCTGCGACATTTGCACGCAAGGTTCATGGCTCCAAGTGAACATACTGAGAATCTCTTTCAGTGGACTATGAAATGACCCTTTTTGGAGCAGGAGTTTCACTTCGCCTGCACAGGGATAATGCGCAAACCTTCAGGGACTCACAGCCAGACCATTTGTCGATGTACACTTGATGTTGTACTAGCTTATTAGCCTGGTAGCATTTTTATTGCAATCAGTCATTTTTGGAAATAACAATGACAACTTATTCATCCGAGTCATGTGGTAATGCATGACAAGTGAACGGCTAGCGACCTGTTTTTATAAGCACAGTGATAATCTATTCACCTGAAAGCCATATGTGTGCCCTTTTGTGTTGATGCATCATGCATGGACGACACTTTGTTTGCCGATCGCTGGGTGTCGGGCTATTCAGTTGGATGAAAACACTGGCAGGAGTGGTTCAGAAATCACGCTTGAGTTGTGGACTTGGTACGCACGTCAAATACAACTGATTTAGTTCAGGCCTCTCTTAAATTTCTGGATCTGCTTTGAATTTTGCATGTCAGCTAATGTCTTTCCGCTCCATACCCTCTCTAGGCTGGAGCAACCCTTGTGCTCTGGCAACACCTAATATGTCTTGAAGACACGGCAAAATGGGGATATAAGCAGTATCATGGAGATACATGGCATATGTCCTTTTGGCTAATATAATTGTAGGGTTCATTTCCAAGTAATTTTCTAAAAAAATTAACAGACGAAGATAAAATAGAACATTATGAATTTTAGAAATTGAAAACAGTACAAAACAAAGTTAACAGAATCAAGGCAATCTGTAGCATTACATCATGCTGCATTTTCATTATTCATGATTCCAGAAGGCAATGAATAATTAGCAGCTACATATATCGAAACCTTAAAAAAAGAGCAGGTCTTCATACGAAAATGCCAATGGATACACGTTCTAAATTCTAAGAGTTAATCTGGGCGCTTCAAACTTGAAGATGAGAAAATATCTTGCCATCCAGGGGACATCAAGGAGCTTGGGACCTTAGACTCCCCATATCCAGACTTGTCTTGAAAGAGATTTGGACTTCATACTGAGCCCCAGGTATCCGCAGGCGTTTTAACCAGAACAACTTCTTCTGAAGCTCATGTGTCTTGGCGGTCTGTTCCACAAACAGTTTCTTGACATGCATCGAGAATTGTTCCCTGGACTTCTTATCAATATGAGGTGATCGCAGCACGGTGTACAAGGCTCGTGATTCAGGCAGTCCAACCTTCTTTGTGAATGGAATAAGCCCTGAGACCTGGTTGCTTTGGCTCGTAAAAGACTTCATCACTACACGTATTTTTGCAGCCATGACGCTAAAGCAAAGAAGAACCTCTGTCACCGTTTGCAAATACCCTGACACCTGGAGATGGTAAAAATTAGTACTGTCATCTAACCATTAAGTAATACAGACAAAGAAAATCTGGAGGAATTCAGAAAATTAACATTGCTATGACATGGGCAATAATTTTATGATGCTTTAGCATAACTAGCAAACATGCCCGTGCGTTGCAACGGGATCCAATTAGCTGTCCAGCGTGCTGGTGCTGATCCCACCTTACCCGCTTATGTTGTTTCTCATGGCCGCGTTCATCGAATCACGCTTAGTAGCTTATCATGTATTGTGCGCTTCTGTTTGGGCTCTCACGCGCCGCTCGATCATTTCACTCGTCTTGCCGCAACTATCGCCGCGATCACTTTAGCCTCCATTCGGCATGCGCCGAGGCGGGCTCTTGTCGGGCCATCATCGCGAATGTGCATGCATCCGTTCAGTGTGCCGCCAAGGCTGCACATGTCATGTTGTGGCGTGGTCTCAGTCATGGCCATGGCTGCGGTTGCGCCGATGTTCCTCTGGCAACTGTAAATACTTTAATTGGTTGTGCATAATATTCTCTTATAGCTGGACACGTACTCAAATTATTCTCTATCGACTTTGGTCATCGGGTGTGCCATGTCTCTTTTTTCCTTCTAGCTTTTCTTGCTTCTTTCCTATTCACGCGTTACCCTAGATAGACTTCATGTTGTTCCTAATCCACAGTAGAGACCAATTTGGCTTAGCTCATATACTAATAAACAATATATTATCTCTTATAATCGGCAATGGAGACCGATTTGGCTTAGTCAGGCATGCATGCAAAAACGATTTTCTTTTTCTATTTTTGTACGGACTGGAGGGTTGGTTGAGACTGATTTGGCTTAGTCAGGCATGCATGCAAAAAACGATTTTCTTTTTCTATTTTGGTACGGACTGGAGGGTTGGTTTTTCTCTATTTTTATACGGATTGG
>DXKC01012210.1:0-14770 GCA_031170775.1 Cymbopogon citratus
GATTATTATTAGGTATAGATTTAACGAAGAGAGGGGGAGCAGAAGCAGGAGTTCTTTATTTATCAATTCTCCTTAACGTGGAGTTACATAGGTATATACAGTACTGCAGTGTAGTACCAGGGCAACCGACGAATGTCCACATAAATCTCACGAGTTCTCAAGAAACATATTCGTTATTTCCATAACGTTATTCAAAACATCCACGCCGCTCATTATTACTTGGCCCAGCGACGACTTTCCATTCTTCCCTCTGGCGCCGCCGTGCAGGCACTCGATGTGGAGGTCGACGTCGCACGGCCCGCAGCGGTAGACCCAGACGCCACAGGGCTCGCGGCACGCGGCGCACGGTGCTCCCGCACTGGGCATGGCGGTCAGGCTCAGGCCGTGGTCCGGGTGGAGCTCGTCGCTGCGCGCCGTCCGCGGCAGGCGTGAGCACCGCGGGTGCACGTCGAACCCGCACGGCGCGCAGCGGTAGACGAAGACGCCGGCGGGGACGTCCTCGCGGCACAGGTCGCAGACGCGCCGCCGGCCGTCGTTGGTGCGGGCGAGGGTAAGGTCGTGCCATGGATGCGCGAAGAAGGAGCTCAGGGTCTCCGGGTACCTGGCGCACTCCTCGTGCAGGTCGAAGTCGCAGAGGCGCCAGTGGCAGCTGTAACCGCTGCCGGTGAGCTTCTCACCGCACAGGTCGCATTGGCGTGACAGGTGGTATTCTCTCAGCTTCAGCTCGTGTTTGGGGTGCAAGAAGTGGGCTGCCGGTATGGCCATGGCGTGGAGGAGTACGCAGAGTGTTGCTCGATATCGCTGGGATGGTAGATAGGCTGCTCAATGGACGATGCTAGGACTGTACATACCATCGGACAGCGGTTGCTATTTCTTATATAGGCAAATGAGCAGCAAGGATTTGTCAATATTGCTGTCGTAAAAAGTGTGAATCTAGTCTCGTAAAATTTCATTTCATGGAAGTTTCGTCTGAGTTTCACGTATGACTCTCTTGGCACTTTTCATGAACTATGGAATTGATAAATGTCTATGAAATTGTAGAATGAACTCTGCATGCATTGAGTGTGGTGTTCCATTTTCGTTTTATTTATATTTATATATGTACTATGAAAGACAACTCCACTAAGACTAACCTAATAAATGGAATTGAATGTCTATGAAATAGCTGCATAAGAAATCGCGTTCTCTAGACTTTGTCTTTTAAAATTTGATGGCTTTTAAAAACAATGATACAAATTTATCTAGAAAAATGACCTTTTTAAATTTGTTTGGAACAAAAACTTCTCAGCCTCATTTTTTCATATAGTACGTAGAAGAAAAGTAGGTAGGTTAATACTCCCTCGGTCTCCTAAATAAAGCAAGTCCAAAACTTGTCATTAGAAAAATATAAGTTTAACTAGATTCGTAGAAATGAATGTGAAGAAAGGTTTGCTTGGTTCATAACAAAACTTTCAACCATAAAGGTTAGCATGAAACAATGTTTTTGATAGTTCTTCAGTTCGCTGCCACAACTATGTGTCACACTTTTTTCACACCTTGTCCCACGTGTCATGCACTTATTTTCTTGCCAAACTTCGCCATATGTGTAGCTTCGGCTTTGCTCGTCACACTTCTACGGCAACCATGGTTTACCGAAGATTAGGCGTGGCAAACTATAGCACAACCAAAGAGGCTTCATCTGAGACACCAAATTTGTATCGTCATATAGTTATATTTTAATAATATGCTCATTTGTTGTTATAAATCTATACTATAAGGCAAAACTTCTCCAGGCTAATCCTTTCCTTCAAAATCAACGACTCACAGCACATCCGCTACAAAGGTGACGACTGGGATTAAAAGTTTGATGCGGCTTCTCACCCTCACGCCTCCTCTGTCCGCCTGTCATATGCCGCGGATGCGCGTCCTCCGTCTGCTGTCAGCTGCCCCAAGACCGCGAGCAGGGTTCGATCCTCCCCGCAAATAGTTTTTATTGAAAACATGAAATATTCTCTACTCTCCCCTCGATTCGCTTCTTATTCTTTCTCTCGCAGGGACCCCAGAAATCGCACCTCGCAATCCCAGCCACGCGCCGCCACCGATCCCGCCAGGATCAAGGCCCTCGCGCCTGATCCGTTGCCGGCCGCCGCATTGGCTTCCCCGCTCTCGTTCTCTCATCTGCGGCCGCCGGAGGTTGCCTGTGGCCGGTTTTGTGTGGCCGCAGCACCTCTCCAACAGCCTACGGTTTTATGCCGTCGAGCATCAAGGCTTCGCGACGTACGAGGGGGGCGCGGAGCGGGTGGGAGGGGCAGGGCCGGGGCGCCGGGGTGGCCGCGAGGGAGCCCGCCCATGGACGGGGCACTACGCAAGGTCGTCAACGCAATGGTCGTCGAGATGCACGCTAGCCTCACCTTCGTCAACGTGGTGCCCACCGGCTACGTACGGCACTACGGCACCTTTCCGTCTCCCTCCCCCATGTCACTGCCTGCCTACGAGCAGGCAATCTCATTTTACTCCTCCTGCTTTTCGAACTGTTAATCGGTTTCATAATTAATTCCTACCTACATGGTGATACAGATGAGCAGTGGTTTTGTTTGATAGTCACCCGTTTCATATATATCCAGGCATAGTTGTGATTGACTGATTGGAGATACTTTGTATATTTTTCTACAAGTACAAAATTGAAATTGTTTCTTGTGGGCGGCAACAACAGGGCTGAGTTGTCCATGAAGTCAGTGACAGCGCCGATCGAAGAGCATGAGGCCCAGCACGTGTTTGACAAATGCTCCTGTGCTTTGCCTATATATATCAATATAGGTGAGGATGGGGTATGTCAGGCTGATGCCATTCCCACGTACTGCTTGTTTGACAAAAATAACACGCACAACTCTAAATACAATTGGCTCATGTCCTTTATTTTTCTGGATGAAATCTGACAATAGATTCATAACTTACCCCTGACATGTCTATCTTCTCAGTTGTTGGATTCATCGTGATGGCCATGCTAAGTAGTGATGTGATATTTCATTCAACAGTCAACACTGTCGCCACTGATGCCAGAGGAAGCATCCAAGAAGGTAGAAGCCCTCCTCGCTCCAACCACAAGCCCCAACACAACTGCTTCATCCTGATGCGTGGTTACAAATTGTGCAGCACCTGTGCTTGCATGACGATTGGCAATGTAACTCGCATGTATGTGCGCACACTTTATGTTGAGAAGTCATTCTGAATACTCCAGATAGATGGTAACATAGAGTGCCTGTAATCAAACATTTTAAACGGGCTCTCAGTATGCAAAATGCACCAAAGTGTTTACATGTTAGTTTAACGAACATATACTAAGGAAGCCATTCGAATATATTGTGTGGTTCCTCTATTTTGTTGATTATCCAGGAGCCTCATGTTTTGACTCATGTATCTTTTATGGAACTGAAACTAGATTGTTTTTTTGAAAAAAAAATTGAAGCCATATTAGTTACTATACAAGGTCTTATGAGTTTGTTTGGGTAGTAAATAGTGAATGGGTGCTAACCAATAGCCAAGGAAACAAGCAGGGCATTTGGTACTGCCATGGATGCAAATGTAACTAAAACTCTCTTTTATTCTTTCTGTTAAGTCACTCATGTTTTGTGGTCTACATTAAAAACGATACGGTGTACATATTGACGCCTAAAGTTTTTCTTTTGTGTTCTTCCAAAAAACATTGGAATGTAATTTGACACCTAAATGAAGCCGTGGGTTTTGTTTGTTCTGACATGTCTTTTGGTGTAATGTACAAATTTGGTTGTGCAGCAAATCGATTGTGCAGCAGATCTAAACGATACAGTTTTATTATATCTTTTGTTTGTTTTGACATGTCTACTATGTTTTGATTCATGCAGATGGTGGTGCAACAGATCGATGCTGCTGGACGTGTACGAGCACCAAGGCCGAAGCCTTCATGTTCCATGGCCACGCACCAACATCGTTCCACTTCTGCAGAGTAAGTGTCCGAACATTCAGATAATCATACCGCACAACCAAGCAGTTCATTTGTTTCTAGCTGGATTATAAATAAATGCTTCCTTTTAAAGGTTTTTTCTTTGTATAAAGGTTGCTCAACTGCAAAGCAAGACGAAGCAAATTTGTTCTTCCGGCTCATGGATAGCGACTTCTGCCACACCAACAAATTGAGGTCAACATATAGCTCGTGCATTTTCCATGTTGTTTCTTCTTTCGAAATGGGAGAAGGGCACATACTAAATCTTCCATCCAGATCCATTGGTTTTGATTCATCCAGGTCTACACAGAAATAGTACCTCTTAAATTTCTTCTTACTACATCTACCTCCATTCTCATTTTTTTTTCAGCTATTGCAGTTAACTCGAAGAATGACTACACATGATTTGCTGGAATGCTTGTGTCTTGGTTTGCTTTAGGGGTGAGACTAGGACAGCAAGGGCGGCCTAGGACAAAACATGGCTTCGGGTGAGAGGAGTTGGTGTGGATCAGCAATGACCACGGCGTGGCGTGAGGTGGGCATTGTGGTATGGCTACCTGCACCATCGATGGACCGAGTGGCTGTCACAACATGGAGTCTGGGGCAAGCGAGACGTTAACGCCCTCGGAGAGGCAAAGCATACTGCAAATTAGATGGTGCAGGCGAGGGAATTTTATGTCTTTATGCATAAGTGAATTCCGAATTTTATTATGCCTTTATGCATAAGTGTGAAGCATGAACTACAGAAATAATATTGTTGTTCTGTTATTTTCATGTGCACCCCTAAAATAAAGCCGTAGCGTTAGTACGGGCACTATACTAGTATTTATAGTTTCTTCCTATAACTTCGGTCAAACATAATTTTAAATAAATAAGATAATTCTAGAAATCAACTAGTTTAGGGACAGAGGCAGTATAAAAAAAATTATAAAAAAAGAGTGTTCCATATTTGCCAGCACATCGAATCGTTCCAGACCGTTAATTTGGATCTGGGATTTGGGGCGGGAATTAAGATTGTCAAGCCGTTGTTGTCAACACCGTGGAAAATACAAGTGTTCCATATTTGCGATGTATATGTACACAGAACAAAAATAATCCTTGCGTGTTTTATACTATTCAACTCAATGGGTACACGTAGAAATAAATGAAATACCGTGGTCGGGAATGCAAGGAGGTGTCGGGTAGCGACTCGTCTTTTGCTACAGTACAAAAATCGAGTCGTGTAGTCCTAGTGCCACCGCTCGTTAATTAAGGAAGACGCACAGAGCCAACGTTGGAGACCAGGCGTCGTCTTGACCGACTTCGTACTTCAACTCACACTTAGCCACTCAGGTCAGGGACAGGATCAGGAGCCATAGACTACTTTGTGCAACGATCGTCATCGCTACCGTATCTGAGTATATATCACTAGAAGATTCACTCGTCGTACGTATGAAGCGAAGAACAGTAGTGCGTACGTATACACTTACGTATGTATACACGTTGCCATTATTCTCGTTCAGCGCGATGCGTTGTACTATGGTTTATATGCACACGTCACATAAAAATAATTGCCAATATATACATGCAATCCTCCTTGATGAGAATGGTGTGTTCAGCAGGTATAAAGCCGGCAAATTTTGACAAATTTCAGCTATTCTCTCTCACAAACAATTATTGAATCTGCTGAAATCTGTCGGCTTTTCAAGCTACTGAACAGGCGCCTCAGCCAAGAAAATACGAAGGGTTAGCAATAATATATCCTTGAGTCTGTACGTGACTGAAATCTAGCAAATCCCCTAGTTTTTTAGCAACTTGAAAATCTTATTGTTTTATCAACCATAGTTTAGGTAGTCATTTGGACATAGGCCAAACTTGGAGGAAGTAATTTGGGCCTTCTATTTTTTAAAACTATTGGAGATGCTCTAATTTTTTTAGATTTTATATGAATGAATTAAGTTAAATGAATAACCTAGGAAAATAAAAAACCCTCTCAAATCTTCTTTAAATCCTAGGTGAGATAATATTGGATTGATAATTGGGAAGCCATGGATATGCGTCATGCACATATTTTTTCCGGACCATAAAGCCCTAGGCGGTTGTGGCCAGGTCACAGGTCAGTACGAGACTAGAGACACAAACAGTTCTAAAACTAGCCAACTTCTACAGTAATCTGGAGCTTCCATATTCCAAAATCTAGTAATTAAGTCGAGGAAACCTAGCTCTTCTTTCAGCTTTTGATTCAATTTGACCAATCTAACCCTTGCTTTTTGGCCATCAATAGGATTGAGGGTATTGTGGTAATTTTGTTTACATATCCATCTACCTCAGTTTTTAATGTGAATGGATCTAAACAAGTCTTTCAACTAGTTTGCATAATCCACCTTTTAATAATGTGACCTTTAAAGGCTAGTTTTTTACTTGCTTATTTTCGTTGACTGATACCCAAGACGAGCTCGCCGTGGAGGAGCAGGTGGAGCGTGGCCCGATGCGTGGCTGCAGAGCACGGCCAGGGCCGGGCTCATGGCATGCGGCGGCGGGACGGACGGCGTGTGGAGACGGAGCATGGCCGCGGCGTGCGGCAGTGGAGTCGGATGCCAAGGAGGAAGGCAGAGGCAGGTTGCTTATAGCTAGGCCCACTACACAGAAAGAAGTATAAGAGATAGGATGAGAGAAGGGCAGTTAGGACATTTACACTAGCGGGACCCACATGTCAGGGTCCCAAACGGCACAAAACAAGCGGAGCTTGGACGGGTGCCTTCGGAGAGAAAAGTTCTGAGGACTTATACATACATGATAGATCGAACTTTTTAGTGGCTTAGATGAGTATAACATCTTTTTTAATGGCATACATGTAAAAGCCTCTATTTTTTTCCTAGACGGTAGCACTAGGCGGTTGTGGCCAGGTCAGTACGAGACCAGAGATACAAACGGTTCTAACTCTAGCCAATTTCTACAATGTGGAGCTTCTATATTCCAGGCGTGCATGTTTGCACACGTCGACGGTACACAGGTCGGCGCCATGTCATGGCCATGTCCATGGCCGCCCGGCCGTTCCGTCTCCCCATGCGGTGCGCCCACCCGGCCACCCCTCCGTCTTCCCGATGAAAGATAATTACTCGGTGCCCAACTAGTACTAGTACTAACCACCGCCAGAGGCAGTTGTACGCTACCACTAGTGGGAGCACAAGAACGAGTGAGCCATCAGATCGGTGACCACTGACCAGAGCTCGCCGGACTCTGCATCTGGCCGCTGGTTTTGCCTGAGACCGCCGCCGCATGCCATGGGCGTGCCGTCGTTCTACAAATGGCTCGTGGGAAAGTACCCCAACATCGTCGTCCCCGCCAAGGAAGACGACGAAGCTGGCGCCGGCACGTCGTGGCCGTCGTCGCCGGGGAACGAACAAGAAGCCCAAGCCGCCGGCGGACGTCCCAATGGCGTCTACCACAACCTGTACCTGGACATGAACGGCATCATCCACCCCTGCTTCCACCCGGAGGACCAGGTACATATATATGTCGTCTGTATATATCCAGATGGATTGGATTGGATTGATGGAGTTCCTCGACTGAATCTCTTGATCGATCGACGAGCTTCTGGTAAATGTCATTGATACGGAATGTCATGCAATGCAGGTGTACCCGCCGACGACGTTCGACGAGGTGTTCGCGGCCATGTTCGAGTACATCGACCGCCTCTTCCGTATCGTCAGGCCGACCAAGCTGCTCTACTTGGCAGTAGGTACAGCACTGTGCACTAGTACATGTTTCAAATTTCAACCCTTTTTGACTTTTTTCTCTCTTCTTTTTTGGCGTTTGAATGTTTGATCGATACTAATATAATGCGCGCATCTCTTATTTGAACTGCTGCAGATGGTGTTGCTCCCCGCGCCAAGATGAACCAGCAGAGGTCCAGGCGCTTCAAGGCTGCCAAGGATGCTAGAGATGCGGTAAATTACCTTAGCTTAATCGTCCTCTGCATTTTGTCTGCAGATTTGCAGGAACCCCATGTATGTATCATGTATGACAGTGTGTTTCGATCGGTGGTATGATTGTTTTGAAGGAACTTGAAGAGAAGATTCTGAGAGAGAAGTTCAGAGCTGAAGGGAGGGAGGTGCAACCGCGGGAGACAAATGAGGTTTCAGATCCCAACGTCATCACGCCAGGGACGGAGTTCATGGAGAAGCTCTCCAAAGCCCTCGAGTACTACATCCGGTCCAGGCTGAATAGTGATCCCGGGTGGAAAGGCATCAAGGTTCAGTACTTGTTCGCAAAAAAAAAATTATTTTATTCTTGTGAAAACTCCTGTTTAACCTTGACAATTTCAAGGTGTTTGTTTCACTGTGTAAAACGGGCCCTCTGTTTTGAAATGATGGTTACCGTTCCACCTTACTCTTGCAATTTTAACAACTACTAATAAGTAAATTAAAATGATAATATTTGTGACATTGTCATCCAAATATCTAATTTCATAGTCAACTTGTGTACTTACTGTTTGTTGTTAAAAAAAGTGTACCTACAGTTACTGGTGAAATATCAAAAAGTCAACAGTGATAATTTTTAAACTGTTTATTCTTAGTTTAATTTAATTCAGGTGGGTATTTAAAAATATAAGATCTTTTCATTTCATTTGAGGCATTTTCCTTCTTTTTATGGGTAATTGATCACATATTTTGATCAAGATCCTGAATTTGGTCAACATGATAATTACTTGATAACCTTCATGATTCTTCTGTTCTGAAGGTAATACTCTCTGATTCAAATGTACCTGGAGAAGGCGAACACAAGATCATGTCTTTCATCCGGGGACAACGGAGCCTTGAGAACTATGATCCAAACACAAGGCACTGCTTGTACGGACTGGTACGATGGACTAACTAAATATTAGAATATTTTCAACATCACTGATCTTCTAATTATTCTCTTTATTGTGCCTTTTTACACTGAATATCTTACAGGATGCAGATCTAATAATGCTCGCTTTGGCATCTCATGAACTTCACTTTTCAATATTGCGTGAGGTCTGTTAACCATCGTCAGTGTCAAATCTTGACTTCATACTATGATAGTTTTTGGCAAACCACATTTAGTTAATTGGATTTAGCAAGCAGTGGTCTATTGAAGTTAAATGTGTACCTGCAGAATTTCTGAAATATTTAGTTGAGAATACTTCTTTTGGTAACTTGGTCAGGATGTGTTTTGTCCAACTCAGCCGGAAAATTGCATCCCTTTATCTAAAGAACTGTTCATGGCTGAAGATTCCTCACGAAAATGTAGAGGATGGTTCCCCCGCATGACAGAAACAACTCCAAGTAGGAACAAGTTCCCCAAGAAACCTTATCAGGTTTGTTCCTCAGAGATGATAGCAGGGACTTTCTATTTTTTTTATAACACCGCCTTCTTGCAGTTTTTAAACATATGAGTTCTGAGGGAGTACCTGGAGCTTGATTTGAAGATACCAAACCCGGTTATCAAAACAGATATCGAGAGGCTCATAGATGACTTCATATTTATTTGTTTCCTCACAGGAAATGACTTCATTCCACATATTCCTTCAGTTGAGATACATGAGGTGAGTATGCCCTCTCATTCTGAAAGCTTAACAGCAAACAGTATTGTTATTGTCACATCCTTTCACATCCTTCCCACTGCAAAAAAAAAAGGTGATTTTCCCTTGATTTGTCTTCGACATGGCAGGGTGCAATTGATCTGCTATTGGATGTGTACAAACAAGCGTTTAACAAAATGGGGGGCTATATTGTGAGCACCGAGAAGGTACATGCAGAATCGAACTATCAATTTCATTGATTAATTGTTGACTTATGTTTTGATGTACATCTCTTGCTACCAAAAACAGCTAAAAGACAAACATGCTGCATATCTTAAAGTTTCGAGGCTGGAAAAGTTTTTTTCATGAACTGTCCTTGTATGAAGAGAAAATTTTTCTTAAAAGATATGAACTGCGAGAGGTATGTTAGAAAACTTATGAACCCAGGGTTAAAGTAGTGTACACTATTACCAATTGGAGCTTGTTGATTAATGCAGAGGTTACAACGCAATATAGTGCGACGAGCTGCAGAAGAATGCTGGAAAGAAAGAAACTATGACAATATCGTGAGGGCTATATACAGCTAAAAGTTTTATTCTGATAATTGTCATATTCATTTTTTAATCTCAAGGTTCCTTTTACTCAGGAAGAAAATCCTGATGGTCCAGACTTGACATTAAAGTATTTTTCAACAAACTGCAGTATTTCCACCAACAGCCGTGATGAGTCAGATGTAGGGAAGAGCTTACCTAATTTTCTACTTTATTGGATATTTGGAAATTACCTTATCACTTCTCCTAAACTTGTTTTACAAATATGGCATCCATATTATTCCTTATTTCGAATTTAACTCTCCTGTTTCTTAGGTAACTACAAATACCTTGGAGCTGAGGCAAAACTTAAAGGATAATCTTCGTAACAAGCAAGACCTTATCAAAAGTGGAACCTGTAAACACGATGCGGTTAGTAGTGCCTATTAGAATAAATATTTCGCAAATTTGCAAAGTTTGACATGCCATTGCAGATAAGATTGGGATTTGCGGGGTGGAAGTCTCGATTCTACAGGGAAAAGTTTGGTGTGGAAAAATCTAATGAAGTTGGGAAGCTGAAGAATGACATGGTTATGATTTTTCCTTTTACTCTGCGCAAATAAAATTAAAATTTTAATACCAGTGGACAGTCCGAAGAGACATCATATTATGGTGTTAACTTTCTTTGTCCCTGCTATATTTAGGTTTTAAAGTATCTGGAAGGGCTTTGTTGGGTGCTGCGGTACTATTTTGCAGATGTGCCATCATGGAGCTGGTAGGATGTACATATTTATGATCTGAGCTTTCATTTGTCCATGTATCTTCTTATACATTGTACTCGAATGCTTTCATCATCTGAAATCAGAATGATGAATAGTTAATTTTTTGGGTAATCTTGATAAATAGTTCCACATATATAAGTGATATGTGACTGCTAATTCTTATGGATATATATGTACTAGAAAATGTTTCCATTCTATAATGTTTATTTTATTTTCTGCAGGTACTATCCATTCTATTATGCTCCTTTCGCATCTGATTTTAAAGGACTATCTCAGTTCAAGATATCTTTCATTGCTGATAAGCCACTATCACCATTCAATCAGCTTATGGCAGTTCTTCCAAAAGAAAGGCATGTGAAATATTCTCTGTTTTTTTTTACAAGGCACCATTTTTGGTGCGGCCTTCAGGAGGCCAGTGCGGTGCGGGGGGCTCGAACCCCCCACCGGCTACTACCCACCCCTGGGTGCTAGCCATCAGGCCACTGGCCTGTCCGCAATATTCTCTGTTTTATAATGCACATTCTTCATTGCAATCTTTTAGTGGAATTTTAAGTTTATTTTCTTTTGCAGCTCAAGTGCACTACCAAAGTGTTACAGAGAACTGATGGAAAATGAAGAGTCTTTGATACAAAAATTCTACCCATCAGGTATATTTGTCACTTAGACTCATCATATAATCTGAATTATGAATACCATATTACTGAACTAAATGGTCAATTTTTTTCACAGATCTACAGATTGATACCCATGGAAAACGTTTCTTGTGGCAAGCAAGTCATTTTTCCATATATATGAATTCATGATTTAAGACTAGCTTACTCATATTTTTATGCACATTGGCTGGCCGTGTGGCTAAGCCATCATGTTTCGGTTTCTACATTTAAACCCCCAAAAGATAGCCTTCTTCACTCATGCTAGGTTTCTCCAAAATAAACTATTTCAGGGTATTGCGATGCTGCCATTCATTGATGAAAAGATGCTGACTTTTGCTACCAAGACGGTGGAGGACAAACTTGCAGTAAAAATAAATTGCCCATCTTCTATGCAGATGCATGGTCTACTTGACTTTGTTTCACGTGAGTGTTTTACATTGTTTGTATTTTGTAGGTGCATGAGATAAATAGAAACACAGTTCGGTAAGACAAGATCTTCATGGGAAAATCAAATACTCTGCCAAATGGTGCAGCATTTGCACAGACATCGTCTGACTGTTCACCAAAAAGGCATCCAATAGATCAATCTACCTGGTACAATCAAGTCTGAACTGATGCTACCTGATGCTACATTGATATGCATTTCTTTTATCTCTAAGCAACTTATAAGAATGAGCTAAATCTTAAATTTCATTCCATATAGTGAACTTGGAGGGTGGCTGTCGCCTGTTGACGAAGATAGTATAAGCTGTGGTTTCTTCCGTTCACCAATAAGAGATCTACAGGACATTAGGAATGACCAAACAATGTATATCTTCTCTTGACCATATCGTAATATTCAGGCAGTACTTCCTTAAGAAAAAAAGGTCAAACTTTAATGTTCATTGCTTTTTCCTGTGTATGTTTCAGATCATTCTTGTTCTCCAACCCAGAACCATTGAAAATCATTCCAAGGCTGCTTGATAATGTCGAAAAACCTGAGAAGGTATATTCAGATGTCCCTGTAGCTGCACATTTCATTCGTTTGGATGGCATTTGCTACCGCCTACCATACCTCCCATTCATCTTCATCTCTGAAAGAAACCATGTCTTCTGCAGACTGTAACTGAAACTGAGATTCCAAAGAGGCCGCTGTGGCACACCTATCATGGTAATCGACCACCACCACCTGAAACCATCCCTACCGTGGCAGAGCCGCAGCTGATGATTAGTGGCTTTGGACGTGGGAGAGGGAGAGCCATTGCTGCAGAGACAGCACTGGGCGGTAGCCGTGGCTACGGAAGAAGTTTCCACGGCCTACACCTACCAGCGGGACGGAAGCGCTTGTGCAGGAAGAGGGCACTACGGGTATGGTGGCGCGTTCCAGAGGCAGCAGACGACGGCTTGGCGCCCAGTTGGGAATTCAGGTGGCCGTGGTGGGAGCGAGCAGAGGCGTGGTTGGTAGAACGGAAGAGAGATGTCGGGGATGCTATGAACTGATTGGTCTCACGCCTCACCATTTTGTCTGCAACAGCAGGAATGCTGTGTTGATTTCGGAAACTGTTTGTGATGTGTCAAAAGGCGCTTTGGCACGCTGTTCCCTCGTTCCTTGGTTGTTTGGATTGAGACAGCAGAATGGTTCATTTGCGTTGCTAACCTTGGGTCTGCAGCTTGTCCTATTTCATCCCATTTGTTTTGTAATGTTCTGTCAGGGACAAAGGCTCCTTTGAGCTAACAAATCGACTCTGCACAGCGGAACTGGTTAGGGGAGACACCGCATTAATTCTTATCAGACGTATTTGAAACGATCCCGATTTTCTCGAAGGGAAATTCACATATTCGAAGTATAACATAATAGTCTCATAAGATCATTCCACCACATTATTTGAATTTTAGTTAATAACATAGTCATACTTCGAAATATCAGAGTACAATAGAGGAGTTTAAATTATTACATCGCCACTTGGCGGAATTCAAACTAGAAATAACATTCGGAACAGCATAAAGTAGCGAAGCATAGGATCCTTTTCAACCATCTTGAGCGCAGGCACGAAGCTCCTACTCGTCACATTTGGTTTCGGAGTCAAACTCCGTTTCATCACCTGAATTCTAAATTATCAGTACGATTTGTACTGGCCACTCCCACCATATTATTACATTGCTATGTGGTAATTGGATGCAAATAGGGTAATCAAAGGAGAACCTATAATATGGCTGTAGTTTCCTATGCATTTAACAAGTAATTAAAATAATAATAGTTCATCAAGTTTTAATCCATCCTTATCCATTCCAACACATTCTCCCACCCAGCACCACTCTCACACCACTCACACTCATGTTGACAAGGGCAACTCCCGCTCGCCCTTGCCTAAACGGCCAACCGCCGTCCAAAAGAACCGGGGAAGGTAGAAGGACTTATCTCGTCTAGCAGGCTAAGCAGCACACCAAGAATCAGGGTCCATAGCCATCGAAATGGCATATGTATCGATCGATCAACCATACACTTTGCAGAGGTTTTACAATTCCACAAGACTTGCCTTCATCACTGACTGTTGTCATCTAGGCTAATTCCGGCCCCTTCCTAGCTTAGTCCAATGCCACCCTGTCACTCAGCCCTGGGACACCCCAGTGAACCGGCACGCTGAGACTGGGGGAGCGCAGTGACGGACCCCAACAAGTGGCACTACGCGACCAGGACGGTATGGGATTCCCAATATCCATAACGCCCACCCTATCACCTTCATCCTGAATAATAGCGGCATTATCCTACCTAGTGGCCAAGCCGTCTCCCGCCCATTCAGGAGCGAGTGGAAGAGTAAATGAATCTAGTGAGTCTGATACCAGGAAGTTCCTAAGGGACCGAGCAGGACATCTCCCCCAGTGGGCTCCACACGCCCTAGTGCCTTAACATCATTCCCATCCCAGGGCTCCGCCCTAGGACCACCTCAAGTCTCCCCATGTACCTGCAACAGGTACCTCTCATGGGAGTGCCCAGGTCGCACCCCTGAAAGACTGGCCCCATAGAGCTCGTCGTGTATTCCTGCCCGGTCGACTCGACCCTCACCACACACGCACCCAAGACTCACACAGCACTCTCCCCAGGTTGGTCAAATTTCGGCACCTTATGCCTTAATCCAGTTATTCCCCACCACGCATCTCATCCAAGATAAAAGCGTAGTATAATTGATCGGCACCTTAGTAGAAGTGGTAGTTGAAAGGTCCCTTGGTTTTTATAATTGATTGACAACTTTAGGATGGACTAATATATTTATGGTTGAGATACACAGGATTAGTCCATAGAGACATGTGTGTGAGCAACATATGCCATATGATGGAAATGG
>DXKC01012212.1:0-14658 GCA_031170775.1 Cymbopogon citratus
CCACTATGTATGTGATAAGCAGTTGATGGTGTCAACCCCTTAAGAGTTGTGAATGTAATACCCGACACATAAAAGTCTGTAGTAGTTATTTAGTTATCTCACATGGGGTTGTAATTAGTGGGTTTAGTACCACCTTAAAAGTTAAGAAGGGTGAGGGCCAGTGTATAATCTTTGACACTCCAAATACAACACCTCTAGGTTAAACCCTTTTACACAAAGTGAGGGTAAAAGTGTAAAAGAGCTACTAAATGTGTACGGCCCATTCAACATAATGAGCCAGGTCATAAGTAATTTGTTGGATTTTTAGATACGCCTATATGTTAATTATATTATATTTTGAGTATGTTAGATAATTACATGCGTATACGCTTGTCATGATTTATATTTTGGGTTTATCAAATTACCTAGTTATCCAAGAAGCATCACATATATATCACCGAGCAAAGAAAATGCCAGAAATTCTAACTAATTTGTAGAACTAGTGCACTCTGTGGATTAGGGTCAGTTTTGTGATTTTTGTTCTCAGCAATTGCCCTTAAGTTGCTGCAGATATGCAGTTATGAAAGTCTCATGGTACATTTAATAAGAAAGATAAGGTTCATAAATGCTATCTAGTAGCTATTTCTTTACACTTTCATTTTAAAGAAGCAAAATTAAAAAAAGAAGAAGTTCAGCCAACCACGTGAGGGTAAAGGTAGTCCACCTCAAAACCACCCCTTTAAAGAGCATCTTCAACACTTTGATAAACCCACTTCCGACCATGTGTTTTATAGGATGGGAAAAATACTTACTCCGATAACTCTTTATCTTAACTCTCGATCTATCTGAGCTTGAAAAAATACTACACCAAAAAAAAATATGTGGACAACAACGACCCCCTGTCAGTGTTGGGCACCTCCACTGTTGTTGCCCCTCACTGCCACCATCGGTTGGAGGTTCGCAGGAATTGAACCTCCAACAAATATTTTCAGATCTAATGGTATTGGGGATAGAGCAGGCAATGGAATTTCCATTTTAGAGGTTCTGGGTGTGAGGATTTCGGCGATGGATGGTCATGATCAGCTATGGAATTGAAGAGTTCTGCCGTCGTCGTTGTCTTGGAGGTTCATCAGAATTGGTTATCTGGCCATTTTTTCACAAATGAGAACTGGGAGGTAGAGCACACAATTGAGATTCTGTTTAGGGAGATTCTTAGGGTGCCTATTATGGCCGTTGGCCTAACATAGTCGACCATGGAAAAGGCTATGTGTTGACACAATGGGAGAAGAAATATCGGTGGAAGAGGCCGAGTTGGAGCGGTGGCCCTTGTTTTTTTTTTAAATGGTCAGCAGGGAGCCCCTATCCCTTTTTTTTGCTTTTCAATTGAATGAAGGAATAACAAGTACAGAGTTACAGGGCTTCTAGGCCCAAAGCAAAAAGAAGATTAGAGATACGGTGCAAATGTCCTGCCTGCTCTATTATAAGAGTTGGTAATCGAAGATTTGGCAAATGATTATTAAAGAATGTTAGAGTTGCTTTAGTTTATGACCAAACCGTCGTTTTCATTTTTCCTGATTAATTTTTATGAAGATGGTTCTAACACGATCCTATCTTTTCTGAAAGTTGTAACTCAATCCTATCGAGATGACATGTGTGGTTGAATGAGCACGACAGGACATGATGCACCATGCTTTCCTAACTTCACCTTTGGAGTTTAGTAGTAATAACTGGGTTAGCACATATAGCTCCTCCCTTTCACTTATAGCCAAGCCAGGAACAATGCCACTGCCTTCTTTGTCTCCCTTTTCAAAGGTTCCCCTTGGGAGTCAGAACCAGTGATGGATGGTGATGCTACAATGCAACACAACACAATGCAAAAACACTGGCCATAATCTCACATTTTGGCATGGGGGACTAGGCCTTGATTTGGCCGCATATCAAGTTTAACGTTTTTATAGCATGTACTTGTTGACAAGAAAGCACTGTCACTTGAGAATGCATTATATATATGGGTGATGGAATCATTAAGTTAGTTCTGGGAATACTTTGAAGGGTGAGACCCAATGCCAACTAGGCTAGTTGCATCGAACTCCTTCACTGATCTCTTTATCCGCGGCAGCTTTGCCTTTACTCAAGTGAGCATCACCATCTGCTCACCCCACGAGCTGATTTTATATATGTGTATAATAATATGAGCTAAGCTAAGATGTCATTCAAGTTGATGATGAGCCTCCAAAAGAAGAGCTAAGATATCAATTTAAGGGAGGCGAATTCGCTTTTCGCAATGTTGCATATCACAACCAAACTTAGTAGCTGTGATACAAGCAAAACTTGCTTGGTTCAAGGGCGGCGATGTCAGATCACTTTTGGTTTGGGCACTAGATCAATCAATATGAAAACTATGGGACACGCAGATCACCAGAATATTTCTCGCGATTTGGCGTCGATTTTCATTTCATAATCTAGTACACAACCCAATTCTTTTCACTTTATATAGTCGCCACTAACATTAAACACTCTTTGTTATTCAGCGTAGATAAGGTACAAGTACATGGAAAGCACTGAGTCACATTGATTCACTTCAGTTTAAGCATATATACTATTGAACATGACTAGGTTGGATCAATTGGTCCACCTCTGCTATAGTATACAAAGAAGAGCAAAGAGAACTCACTTGGTCCACATTGAGTCCAGTAAAGGGGATGCAATGCAACAGCTAAATACAATATTATCCAAGTGATGCACGCTCAGTTATCCAGCCGCAGGATAAGAAAGGTTTGACATTAGAGTGATAATTGGGGAGGGAGCTAAGCAAGCTACATACAGCGGCCATGTATCCTGCATTATGCAGATGATGAACTCAGCAAGGCGAAAGCCGGGGGTGAGCAGACGCTAGGGAGGTTAAAGAAATCCAGGCATGCATACCCTTGTCCCCCCGGCGGCCAATGGCAGGCCAGCCAAGTGCTCTATCAGTTCGGCCACATGCTGCACGCCGGCGACAACACACAGCACACATCCGTCCCCTTTCTCGGCCGCGCGCCGAGACCGTGGGCCAGCGGGGGCGTCGGGTTTGGTGGGGATGATCAACAGGCAGATGGAGACATGAGAAGGGAGGCGATGGCCGCTGCTGGGACACGTCTGCCTGGGACTGGAAGCACCAAGGAGGAGCCTGGACTTGCTGAAAGCTCCCATTCTGAGCATGACACTTGCAACCGCACGCACAACTGCCACCAAACACTGCAATTTGCAACTGAAAACCCATCACCACCTCTCTTTTGCACGTACGTCCCAGCCAAGCGAGGAGAGCCTGATGCAGGATGCACATGCCTGATCAGTGGTCACTGATGCACCCACCTTGCATTCTTTGATGTAGGAAAGGTGGTCCTCCTCCTCCCATTCGTTCCTGTTCGCAGGTAAGATGCCACAGTGGTCAGCATGCCGACAGTCGGCGATCACAGCTCGCTTCTCGAGCTAGATCTCGTGCCTTGTCTGTGCACATATGTTGTTGCTTTCTATCTCGACAGATCTTAGCACGCTGGTCCAGTGGTCCTTCTCTTTGTGTGTGCTCTTACTTATCATCCACAGTACACTGATCGTGTTGCATCGTGACGTTCATGTGTGGAGCTGTTCCAGAAAGGTTCAACTGAGCATCTTGCCCCCAAGGAACATGTCCAACAGCACCCTACAAGATCCAGCCACTGAATCAGAGCTGCTGTGAACTGTGAGGACATGTGTCACACGAGGTGTCACCTTTTCATCAGACTTGCTTCCGTAATGGGGGAAACAGGGCTTCTGTTTGATGACTCCACTCATCTTTTTGTTTTGCTCAGTACTGTAACAACATGTTTACATTGACAAGATGACACAGAGAAAGAGTGACATCCAGCTGAAAGCATGTCAAAGTTCATGCTGACAGGATCTTCGGAAACTGCTTCACAAAAAGAAGGATCTCAAAGAAACTCAAGTGAACAGAAAGCTCTCTGCTCTTTCAGCCTGCTGCCAACTTGAAATAGGCATGCAGCTGCTACTGAACACTTTCGGTGCTAGTATCCTGTCAAACCAAAAAGAGAGAACACAGCAATGGCACATCATCTTTGGCTTTAGCTATGCAAAGGTACCAAAACAGTGAGAGGAATTAACTGACCAACAGTATAAGAATTACATCATTTGTGGAGTACCAGTGGAGAAAAACCAATGTGAAGGCCTCATTCCAGCATTCAGCACACATGTCTCACCATCAACTGAACTGCAGCTGAAACACTGCATAGCGATATAAGCTGTTGGATGCGTGTTAAACTCATTCCAAGGCTAGGAGAAAATTTCGACTGTTTCTCAAAGTGAGTGTAAATAAAGGTGCCCCTGAAACTAACCAGGAATAAGCAAGTGCTAGACTCTACAAATATGTCCAAGTGAGCAGAAGATCAATACATTTAAAAAAGAGCTCAATTGGCCCAGTGCAGTGTGAACTGAATTTACATGTATGTATAAATGTATTGATGTTTGATACCTGAACACAAAATAAAAATATCATCAGGCAGCTTTAATTTCTTTTAAAATATAATGCAAAACTTAAAGAAAGGAGAAAACTAACAGAATTGACAAGACTCTAAAACAGATATGCCACTGCAATAAAGTTAGAGGCTTAAAAGCTTAAGTCCTTGGTCATTGAAAGCCTAATCAAATTTTCACTCAAGAAACGAAGGCTCAAGCTAAGGGTGTTGCCATAGCAACCACTGGCAGAAAAAAATGATAGATAACATACAGAAAATATAGCAGTAGTGGAAGATGCGACTATTATCTTGATTAGGTCATGAAGGCAGGGTGACCAAGTGATAAACAAATTACAGTGGCACATAAATGTCAGGGAAATGATAGAAGGAACAAGAATCAGAGGTCATGAGAAAATATTGACCCCAGTCTTCAAAAATATGTTTAACAGTTTGCAGACAAAGGAAAATCTGTTTCAAAAAAAAAAACATAGGAAAGCCCACTATGCTGGCATAATGTATGTGACATCAATATTAGGGCCTGTTTGGACGCTGAATACCGACCCAATCCTGCAATCCACATGGATGCTGGGAATTTGGTTCAAATCCCTTGTGCATCCACGTAGATAGGCAGGGCTTAGGCCCATCCAAAACAAGGCCTCAAGAATGGATTTCTCTGCAGTTCCGAACTTAGAACAGTAATAAAGTACATGCAGTGTGAAAAAAACCATTTTTTTAGAATGTAGAACAGTGACAATACAACAACCAGGCCTTTTGTCCAAAAGTGAACTTTACACTTCCAGTCCAGTGAACGATGAATTGGATTGAAAAGCAGCCACAACATGGTGGTACTACAAAATAATGAAAGAAAAAGGTACAGGAAGCAAACTCATATTGTTGCATAATGTAAATTATACCACTCTAAGCAATGACTGCTGAAGAGTCACCATTCTGGTAAACCAAAGTAAAGCACTGTTAATCAGAATAGTAAAAGGTTATATAACCATTTAGAAGAACATTTACTGTGGATATAAACGGGCATAGAGAGGGCACACTGTAAGAATGCTAATCAAAAATATATATGACTTATGACCTGCATAAGTTCATGTGTTCAATATTCACTTCACATGATTGGTCATCCCCATGTGTACTTTATAATGGAACTTATCAGAACTGAGTGCATTTTAGAATGCAAATTCACAAAATTCATAAGTTGCAAATGCACACTCATTAACTTCTTGTGCTCTACATGGGCCAGTTAAATAACTCTGAACTTGGCAGTGGGCCCAAGGTAGCATCGATCTAGTATTATGTGGCAAACTATGCTGCATAAATGGAGAGAATGACAAAGTAGCATAGATCTGGTTATTATTCTTGTGCTCTACAATGCTGCATAAATGGCAGCAGGGCCCAAGGTAACAAGGTCAGGAGGACCAAAGGAAGTTATTCCATTCGTGAAGCCATGAGATGCAGCTAAGTTAGAGAAGTAGGGGAATTTTTTTTCAGATGAGTATAGGACCATTGGATATATGGAATGGGAACTTTTTTTAGACAGAGTATGCCAAGAATAGGGTATGCAGAGGGGGGACCACATGCCACCAAGGCACTAATCAATTCAGGTATGAAGGACTCAATAACTATTAGGTAGTGATATAGGGATAGGCTAGTAATGATGTTTTGCAACATTGGCCATTGGAATTCAGGACAAAGGATACTAACCACTACATGTGATTATGTGTAATGTAATGTCTGCTACACATTTTCAAGCAATATTATAAATAAAAGTGAGCCAGTTGCCATCATACCTTACAATATTTGTGTGGTATGTAACCTTGTAAGCAGTTTGATAGCTACCTATATGTGAAGAATAAAAATAATTAAACAAATACTTCAAGGTCTTAGTTCACATATTGTTATGTAATAGGTCATTAAATTTTATTCAAGTGACTATAGATATGAGAACCTCAAAGAACATGTATTTATTATGGGGCATACATGCTTGCAATTCAAGGCCCACTCGACCATTGCATCAGTCTATTTAACTGCTAAATGTAATTATTGTATCGGTTCAAATTGTAAGTCATTTTTAGCTTTGTCCTAAGTCAAACTTCTCTAACTTTGAACAGGTTCATAGAAAAATGCACAGCCATCTGCTACATCAAACTATATTCATTGCATACACCATGAATTAATAATATTTTGATAGTGGATTCATTTGATATTGTAGACGTTAATATATTTTATATAAACTTGGTCAAAGTTAGACAAGTTTGACTTAGGACAAAGTCAATACGACTTACAGTTTGGAACAGAGGGAGTACTTAACGGCTAAATATAGCCACTAAGCATACATCAGTACAACATCCTACCACAGCTATTACTACTGTGCGTTATGCCACCTGCAGGGTCATAGTGACCAACATTTACCACGCTGGCAGCAACAAGATTGAACAGCAACTAGCATTTAGATGCACGAAAATCACATTGGTCAGCAATGATCCATGGAAACCTAAGATCGCAGTTTCCCATAAAAAGTGGCCTGTCTGGAGTAGTATTTATAAATGTTTCTGCAAAAAAGCATCTTTCTACAACTCTTTTGAGCATTAATCTCTGAGGTGAGGGGTTCACTAGAACCCCTACAGCCACTGGATCTACTAATAGCCAAATCCTGCAGCCAACTACAATCTAATTCACTAATGGTAATATTAAATTGCATGCTACACACACGGTAGGACAGGTAAATCACATTGTTCCAGAATTCAAGATATATTGTCATCTAACATCATCACTCTCCATGAGTGGATTTTTAGATGCTGACCTCATTGAGCTTTTACTGGAGGAATCTTTGGCCTTACCAAACTTCTTGACTGGCCTTTTCAGTGACATTGTATAGTTTTGCAGATTTTCCTGCCCTCTAAAGTTCTTTGACGACTGTACTACCTCATCAAAAGCCTTGGACAGTGCATCTTTAGCGACTGCATAGATTTCAGAGGATTTTGAACCTTCTTTTGCAAATTTAACCACATGACAGCACAAATCAGTGAACCTTGCAGTTGAAGGATCCTCACGGTCTCCCCTCAGATCAATGTAGCTATCAGAGGTGACAATATTTTTTGCATGCTTTGTCCAACGTTTCAGGATATAAGCCTTTGGAAGGTCACGTACTCCTTCGATAATGAAAATCCGGAGAGCATGCCTGCACAAGATACCACAGCTCTCAAACAGGCAGCAACTACAATTCACTGTACTTTGATCGGGATTGAAATAGACAGTATGTATCTCCTCATCACCTTCATATCTCTTGACACGATACTTGTGTACTGTATCATCATCAAGTCTCTCTGCATGGTACCCAAAAGAATCCACAAACTGCCCCTGAAATAAGGCAAATATTGTGCTAGTGAATATTGAACTCCCTTGTTTTTCTACTGGTGAGGCTGTACTTAATGCTGGCATTTGAAACATTGTGAAATAATCCGCCTGAACTTCAGCTTCAAATGAACTAGAAATTGCCTGTCCAAGCTGCCAAACTGCCACCTGCAATTCAGTCTTGGACGAAAAGTACTTCTCAATAGCCTTCTCGATACTTCCGCATGTTGTTGGCATCAGGTTTCTGGGATAAAATGCCTTTTTTGTGTATGCCGGGGCCCATTGTTGGCGAATGTCATAGAGAGACTGTAAAAGCTCATTGTTGCTGAGCTCATGCTTTATGATCACCGAGTTCCAACCTGAGTCAAACAGTTCTTCTATTCTAGACCCATCAACGCACTTCCTTAGATCAGTTACGAAAGCCTCTGGATCTGGGAACGTACCATGTAGATCCTCCTTCATTGTGTCTAAGATATGCTTTTCGCAGAAAATATGGTAGGTATTGGGTAATACCTTGGCAACAGCAGCTGCCATTCCTCGGTTCAACTCTGTTAGCAAAGAAACAGGCGGACCCATGTGCATTGCTTCAAGCCATTTCTCAAACAACCATGTAAATGATGCTTCAGAGTCATCAAGAAGCAGTGCACAGCCAAAAACAACAGGCTGCACATGATGATTGACACCTGAGAATATGACGATAGGGATAGTCTCCTTGTTTTTCCGATATGCTGTCTCAAACCTAACAGCATCACCAAAATGGTAGTAAGCCATCCTAGCTTTAGCATCAGCCCAGAAGATATTAGCAGAGTGCCCATTCTTTTCATGCTGCACAGCATAGAAAAATGAAGGGTCCTCTTCCTGTCGCTTCTTAAGGTACTCAAATAGGCTTTGAGCATCCTCTGGCCCTAAATCATTATACCTCATCTCTCTAGGATTCTGAGAATCTTGGCCATTCAGAAGGAGATTGCGTGTGTCCGCAAAATTATTTGCAATGACAAGTACCTCACCTTGTGACCGAACACAGTGAACTTTGCTTGCTGGTGCTGGGTTCAGGTCATGTGTATGCTCTAGGATCAGTTTGGAGACCGTCCAGGTATCTTTTCCCTTCCGAATTATCTCAAACAATGCATCACAACCATCCCTCGAGGGGTCCAATGCACGTACTCTCTTGGTATCCTCTCCATTGTTCTCCCGCCCTGAATGGTATCGATGCCTAGAGCACACAAGCTTCAGCATCTTAAGTGACTCATCTTGCGACTTGCGGGACTGACGTACACGAGCTTCAAACCCCACACGACTGGCATACGAGTAGTAGAATGTCTTGGCGGACTCAAGGGACTCGAATTCCATACCAATGTAAGGGTCAACCACAGTATCACTCTCGATGGCGATATACTGCACTCGACTGGGCAGCCCAACCTCATGATTGTGCTCCTTGACAAGCTTGGTAACAACCCACTTGCTATCACCTCTGCGGAGCACCTCCAGCATGGCATTGCAACCCTCCCTGATGGAGGCTGGGCGCTTCCTCGTCTTCTTCCCGGCTGGGAGCACAGGTTTCTCCTTACTGAACCCTTCCCTTGAGCACACAAACCTCAGCATGATAATGGACTCACTGCACTTAGACTTGCGTGACCGGGCAATGCGGACCGAGAACCCAACACGGCCAGCATAAGCAATGTAGAAGGTCTTGGCAGCCTCACCGGACTCAAACTCCATCCCCAGCCGAGGCTCCAGGCAGGCGTCGGACTCCACCGGGAAGAGGTCCCTGCAGACGGACTGCGGCTGTGCCGCAGCCGCCGCCAGGGGTGGCTGAGCTTGGTTGTCGACGATCTGGACGCTGTGCAGCGGCATCTGGTCCACGTGGGGGCTGACACCGAGGGAAGCCCAGAAGTTGATGCTGTCATCCTCGAGGTCCGCCACCTGGGGCTCCATCATCCCGCGCCCCGCCGGCAGCTCCCCGACCTCCGTTACCTTCCCGCAATCTCCTTCCTACCAGTGGCGGACCCAGGAGGGCCAAATCACTTGCCTCATTTGTTCCTGGATACGAGTGAGCCATTTGTTCCTTGATTCAATTCGGGAACATGGCATCCAACAACTGCAATCAAAATTAACAAAGGATTCAAATCGGGAACATGGAACTGAAATTAGTAGAGAAGAGTTGGAATCAAAATTACAGGGGGGTGAAATTGGGAACCTGGTCGGCTGGTCTTCATGTTCGGCACTTGGACTGTTCGCCTGCTCCCAGCGGGCTGCAGCTCCTGGCAGCCGAGCGGGGCCGGGGCGACGGGGCGGCCACCGCTGGTCCGCTGGGCAGCGGCCGGCGGGCAGTCGGCGACCGGCCAAGAGCAGAGGCGCGGAGGCGTGGGGCGCAGATGGCAGATCGGAGGGGGCAAAGCAGGCGAGGTGCAGCGGCGTCCGACGGGCGACGGCGCTACTCCTCCGGCTCCGGCACTCCAACCCCTACCAAAATGCCGCGGAGAAGCAAGAAATCTGAAGCTCTGGTAAGTGGGCGAGTACAGACTAGGAAGTGGCTCCAATTGCGGAAATGGGGAGCAAGAACCCACCCTAGAGAAAGAGAATTGACTTGGTGAGACCTGGGATTCGACCGAAATGCAAGGCTCGAATTGGGGAGAGGATTAAAGGAAAGATGGATTGGCTGTTTTCAGGACAGCGCCTCCTTTTTGCGTTACTTCCGCTTCATTTTTTTTCCGACTCCGCTTCATTTCTTTTTATATATAGTTTTGATGCATTTGGAATGCAAAAATGGTAAAACAATAATTTTTTCGATGCAACAAATGCAAAGTGCTAAAATTTTCACCTTGGGTTTAGTTGCATGCCAAAATTTAGCCATGCAGAGCCTACTTTGTTGGCTTCCAATTTTTACCATACCAAAGCTATGACATGCTAAATTCATGGTCATATGAATCTTTGTTGCCAAAACGTTGGTAAGAAGTTTGGTATAGCACTTGGTTGGCTACCAAAATAAAAGTTTACCAATTTACTCATTTACATAGCTTTAAAAACTTTGTAGAAACTTGCTAAAACTATGGCTAGAAAAATTGGTGGTGCCAATTTTATGGCAGTGAACCAAATGATGACCCTAAATTTGGCATGCCATAGTGTTGGTTTGGCAAAAATTGAAAGCCAACCACGTAGGCCTACAAACTCAGCACACATCTCCACGTTGCTTTTCGCCCTCTTTGGTCTCTTGGATGCAAACTACAAAACGTAAAATAGCAAAAAAATGTTTTACACTGTAGCGGATCTAGAATTCCAGCACAAAATATGTGGTAAATTGTTTTAGAGGGGACTCAAAAATAAAAAAAAAATTAAAAGTGCTAACTCAAAGAATTGACCTCGCAACCTAATATAGGTGAAAGGAATCAAACTTAACACCAAGGTAAGAAGCTGCATCTAACAATTTTCATTGTAAATTTTATTATCTAAGTAGAATAATCCAGTGCTAAGTTAGTACAAGGCCGCGGTATGCAGTGGCTGTGCCTATCATCATATCCTATATCACGCGATAATCCCTCGCCAAGGACCGCCGGGCTATTCTACGCGCGCAGAACCGTCGCCCTTCGCCCGAGCCCCGTGGCCAACGCACCACGACGTTCACCTGCTTCCCTCGGGCCCGCTAAAACCCCAACTTTTATTCACGAACGTCTCACACGTCACTTGTGCGGGCACAAGGAAGCAGCGACACGGAAGGTACGTGTGCCCAGGGCTCCAGAGCTCCGGTCGGCCGGGACGGCGGGCGACGCAACACCGCTTAGCTCTTGGGCTCACGCAGATTAGGGAGGACCTCTGGCCAGGGCAGCACCTAAATTTCAGAAACTATATATGCTCGATTCAGTCGGGTTTTTTAACACTTATTGTTTCCACTCTAATTTCAGAAACACTTATTGTTAACACTTATCGGTTTTTTAACACTTATTATGGTTTCAGACACTAAAAGAGCGAAACAGAAGAACTTTTGAGGGGACAATGAGGACACCGGCGCAAGTACTGGGATGATGAAGGAAGAGGTGTTAGAGTTACCACCATGAGTACCTTCTTTTCCTATGTCCATGCTTATGAGTTTGAGTGGTCATAATAATGTAACAGTTAAATTGTTGCAACTGATTTGCTTCCGTCTTATATGATGTAGCATTGCTAGCTCTTGCTAATTTTTCGGAAAAAGAAAATTGTTTCCACTCTCCACGGCTGCCAGATATCTCTAATGTCGTTGACTGAACTGCGCTCTATTGTAAGCTAGCATGACCATCTTGATTATCTCCTAACAAGCAGATACCCTTGTGTGGTGTTTGGGCTGCCTTTTTTTAGCAACACAAAGTTTTTATTAATCATTGATAGGAGTACAATCAATTTCGGCTATCCCTGAAAACCAATCAGTTACATACTTGAGCCAGAAGAAGCAGCGTTCGATGAGCAAAACCATACGAGAACAGTGGTCGTCCACCGAGTTTACTTCCCTACACACACAATTAATTAATTTAAAATCACTAAAACTCCTTAACTATGTGATGTAGAAACAGAGGCCGCCAATAGCTGGTACCCTTGTGTGGTGTTCAGGATGCCTTCCGCGACGTGTTCAAGACATCTTCCGCACTTATTTATTTATTATGAAGCAGTCGGCAGTACTCGTACCTACAGCTCTCTCGTTTTTCTACTTATGACCAAAATGAGTTCAAATTGAACTATTTGTTGTTCATTAGCCTAATATAGTGCTCGAATATCTTCAGTTGCATAAAGGGTGGGCAGGAAGGACCCTCGACGTGACACATCAATATTTGAATCTGAAAGTTCGTGAAATAGCTGTCATGGTTGCAACTTGCCAACTTGCGTTCAGGCTCTCCTGTCAAGTCTCCAAATAAGCAGAATTTCAGAGGATTAAAGAGGCAATGTAACGAATAGAATTCAGGTGTGTATTGAGAAAAATATGCTATGATTGTCCCTAAAGCTGCAGGTCCAAAGAAACTAAGTAGGATTATAGAGATTAATTTCTTATGAACAGGACCTGCATAATTTTAGCACGCACAAATGATACCGGGATTCCACAAAAAGGTCAGTCAGTGCCTTGTCGTTCGTTCTTTGTTTTTATGTAGTTTGGTTTTGGTTGACAATCCATGTTCTGACGTAAACATTATCATAGCTTTGGACAACTTTGTGTTGTTACAATTTTCGGATAATGAATGAATAGAGTATCCCACCCAGTGCGCAGCCATGGCCATGGCCAGCCAGCTGTAGCCTATAGCCATGCATCTAGACAATGGCCGGCCAATGAGCTGCCATAACCGCTACATGCTGTCAGTGTGTTTATAGTTTGTATCCTTTGTCAGGATCTTTGGTTTGCAGGTGCATCCATGTTTATAGATCAAATCAGTAATTGATTTGGTCTTAATATTTTGAATAACTGAAATCCAGAATTACGAGTAGTAACCATGCAGGGTAGTAGCCATGAATTGCAGAAGCACCGTCGTCTTCCACATCCAAAGCCTCATTTCTGTTTTTTTTTTCAAATCAGCCTCATTTCTGTTTGGCTGTCTTAATTATTTCTGCATTAGCCAGGCTTTTTTTTGTCAAACGGTACCTGTATTATTGATTGAGGAAAGCATACAAGTACATGTGTGAATACAGATACACATGGGAGTATACACGAGCAGCTGTACTAATCATCTTGCACATAGGTCCCTAAAAAAAGCAAAAAAATACAAAAAAACAACGCCATAAGCTTCCGGTCCTCGTTGATCCGTCGCCGGTCGCCGCCGCCGAGGAAAACTCCATGGCCAGCCCAGATCAAGAGAATCCCCATCGCAACGATGCTTTGGAACGAGCCACAATAGACACCCGTTCCTGAGAACGAGATGAAGTGATGAAGACATATCGGCCGGGGACCGGGATCCTCCGATCAGAAATCGAAGCTTGCTGTGGATTCGCATCGCGGGAAGCTCGAGCTCGATTCCCTCTCCAAACCACCGCATCAACAGCAGTTGTCGATGAATCCTTGACTTTGCGCGTCGTTGGCACCATCCCACTATGGAACGACAGAGCCGCCGGCCACAAAAAACTCCTATACAGACGAACTCCACGCGCTCGTCGATGGCGATAGAGCAGATCACCACCGAGGCGGGGAAGAGCACAACAGTACCTTATTCCTTGACACCGCCGCCGCCACCCTCTCGCTGCCGCCGCCAGACACAAAGACCAAGATCTACTAGGACCGACAACACCAGCCGGGCCGAGTGTAACAACCGGGTTTTTGGAAAGCCAAAAATACGAATTTTTTAAAAATTTTCCTGTAATGTGTGAAGCATATAGTTGTTAGGTCAAACCTAAGTTGATTAGCAACAATTTATAAATAAATTGTTGCCTAATAAATATAATTACACGGCATACATCATCATGTGCATTTCAATTACTACGTGTGATTTGGTTTTTATTGGATTTTCGTGATGATAATCAAACTTACAAATATTTATTAATGTGGTTAATAAATATTTAACCTACCAACTCATTAGCAATTCTTATCACTATATTGGGGATTGGACCCCAAACTATAACCTATGGGTGATATGACACCCAGCCTATTTAATAAAACCCTAACTACCAAACTAACAAAGTTGTTAACAAATTAAAGTATAAATAGAAAGGGGAAAAGAATAGAAAAGAGGAAGAAATGGAAAGAACCATTTTGGCCCAAGACCTACAGCCGAACAGAACCAGCCCGGCTTGGCCCCTCCTCTTTCCGCGCGGCCCAACTCTCCACCTCAGGCATGCAGCGCCCGTGGCCCAGCCTGCTCCACCTTCCCTCCGGCCC
>DXKC01012218.1:0-12075 GCA_031170775.1 Cymbopogon citratus
GCTAAGGTGACAGTGCAGATGAATGATAAGCTAATTGCACCTTTTTAGAGAAGGAAATTAAAGAAGCTATTTTCCAGATGTTTCCGACCAAGGCGCCAGGGCCGGATGGCTTCCCAGCACATTTCTTCCAACGTCATTGGGAGCTCTGCGGGTCGGAGGTGACCGCGGTTGTCCAGAGGATCCTTAAAGGAGAAGACGATCCATCGGTAATCGATAATACCTTTTTAGTTTTGATACCGAAGGTGATGAGTCCAGAAGAATTGGGCCAGTTCAGGCCAATTAGCATGTGTAATGTCATTTATAAGATCGCTTCTAAAGCATTAGCAAACAGATTGAAAGTATGTCTTCCTGATATTATATCAGAAGAGCAGTCAGCTTTTGTTCCAGGACGGCTTATTACAGACAATATTATCACAACTTTTGAGTGCTTGCACTTTATGAAACGCAAGCGCCCGCGGTATCAGAGGTGCTGTGCGCTCAAGCTGGATATGAAGAAAGCATATGACCGTGTCGAGTAGGCCTACTTACGAGCTATAATGTTGCGTTTGGGTTTCCATAGGCTCTTCGTGGAGATGGTAATGAGGTTGGTGTCTACAGCTTCATTTTCAGTTTTGTTTAATGGTGAGTGCCTTGACAGCTTTAGGCCATCGAGGGGCATTCGCCAGGGGGATCCTATCTCTCCCTATCTTTTCTTGTTGGTAGCAGAGGGCCTTTCATGCCTCTTAAAATCCAGAAATCAATCATCAGTGCTCAAGGGAATTAAGGTGGCTCCGTTAGCTCCGATGGTGAGCCATCTACTCTTTGCGGATGATAGCCTGCTATTTTTCAAGACAAATATAGAGAGTGCACAGGAGGTAAAAGAAGTCCTAAATATATACTGTCGGGCATATAGCCAATAGGTAAATATGGATAAATCTTCGATTCACTTTGAAAAGGGTTGCAGTCAAAATATTAGGGAAGTGATCAAGAATGAATTAAGTGTCCACAATGAGGCACTCAGTGAGAAATATTTGGGTATGCCGTCAGACGTGGGTATCTCAACGATTGATACTTTTAAATACTTGAAGGATCGAGGATGGAACAAAGTCCAAGGGTGGATGGAACAATGTCTTTCAGCCGGAGGTAAAGAAGTATTAATCAAAGCAGTAGCTCAGGCAATTCCCACATATTCCATGTCATGTTTCAGGCTCCCCAGAGGTTTGTGTCAACATATCAATGGTATTTTGCGGAATTTCTGGTGGGGTAGTAAAGAGGGAAAACGGAAGACATGTTGGGTGGCTTGGGATGACATGATCAAGCCAAAGTTCCTTGGTGGTCTGGGTTTTAGAGATATTGAGCTTTTTAATCTAGCTTTGTTAGCGAAGCAAGCATGGAGGGTTTTGTTTGATGCAGATTCTTTGAGTGCTCGCATCCTCAAAGCTGTTTACTTCCCAGATACTGAATTCCTACAAGCTAGGCTTGGTAATGCGCCCTCTAGGATTTGGAGGTCAATTCTGGATGGCAGAGATGTCCTAGATCAAGGTTTGATTCGGCGTATTGGTACAGGAGAGGCAACAAATATTTGGACTATGAATTGGCTCCCACGCGACGGCCTGCTGAGGCCGGTGACTAGTGTCCGAGCTAACCGCCCGCAGATGGTTAGTGAGCTTATTGACTCCACGACAGTGTCATGGGACATGCAAAAGCTTGAATGTTTTACTCCCATGGACAGGGAAGTTATTGTAAATATTCCTTTGAGCACACGGAGGCAAAGTGATTTTTGGGCCTGGCACTATGAGAAAAAGGGCATATTCACAGTCCGCTCAGCTTATAGGATGCTAGTACTAAGGAAAAATAATATGACGGCATGCTCTGACAGTGTTGCAGGAAGATCAAGCACTAAGGCTGACGAGAAAGAATGGATAGCATTGTGGCATCTTCAGGTGCCATCGAAGATTAGAGTGTTCTTGTGGAGATTAGCTAGACAATCTCTCCCTTCGGGGGATGTCTTACATCACAGGAATATGAAGGCGCAAAGCACGTGTGCTATTTGCGGAGCTTTGGACTCATGGAAACATTCTTTGATAGACTGTCATATGGCAAAGTGTGTATGGGCTTTGGAAAGGGAGGATATCACTGAACACTTATGCACTGTGCCAGTTGAGGACGCTCGAGGTTGGTTGCACACTATAATAACTACCTTGAAGCATGAAGATCTTACACGGGTACTAGTTACTTTGTGGGCAATTTGGTATGCGAAGAGGCAAGCTGTTTATGAGAATGCCTTTCAGAGCCCTCTATCCACGCATTGTTTTGTTAAGAGTTTCATGTCAGATCTGGAACTTATGAAACAAGCAGCACCTCCGGAGGCATGTCATCTTCGCCAGAATGTACAGAAGCCTCCATGGATTCCTCCACCAGCGGACTTCATGAAAATAAATGTTGATGCTGCCATATCAAAGAACTTGAGTAAGGCATCGGCTTCGGCAGTGGCGAGGGATTCCTCAGGCAGGTTTGTTGGGGCTTCGGTTTTGGTAACCGAAGGAATTTCTGATCCTGAAATCATGGAGGCAGTGGCATGTAGAGAGAGCCTAGCTTTGGCATCGGATTTGATGCTACAAAAATTCAAGGTGGCTTGTGATAATATCACAGTTGTTAGAAATATCCGAGGCACAGGATTTGGGCCTTACGGGCATGTAATTCGAGAGATCAAGGCACGAGGAGAAAGTTTCACTTCATGTGAGTTTGTTCATGAATGTCGGATGTCTAATGGGGATGCTCATAGGCTAGCGAGAAGTTCCCTGTACGAGACAGTAGATAGATATGTTTGGTTTATTAGCCCGCCTGAGGGCGTATGTACTTCTTATTCTCAGACCAATTAATAAAGTTTGAGATTTCTCAAAAAAAAAAAGGAAGAGGAATGACATAACAAGGCAGACTAATTTTCCCGGGAAGAGTAATGACTTCATCCAAATTCGAAATGATATTGACTTCATCCAAATTCATGCAAAATTTGAAAGCATGATATTGTTTATTCTAGTAGGAACAATCAGCAGCACATGACATGAAGGCATGAGATTGTTTATATAAGGAAAAATTATTACAGCATTTTTAATGAAACAAATCCACTGTCAGTCTATCAAATTACCAGCAAAAAAAATAAAGTGAAAGCCGTGAGGCACGTCAGTCAACTCAACATGGCAAAAAACAATAACCATCGAAATTCTGCCAAAGCAACATACTAACATTCCGAACCTTGTGACGGCTGGCTCACATCAATGAGGATTTTGGTCAAATCTTTTGAGAAATCACAGTAAGAAAAGAACAGAGTTGGTTGAGGAGCCACTCGGGAACATCCGAAACCTTGCAACCACTGCTGCCCATCTGTTCTTGAAATGTCATTTTACGGGCACCAATCGGCAGTCCTTTTGAGATATTAAAAACTGAACAAGTCAAAACAACACGAGCCCATACTGTGTACACATGCTGCCAATGAGAAAACCATCGATCATTTAAGTTTTGTTCTTGCATTCTGCAGCTTGGAGGTTCACAATACAAGAACAAGAATATTACACTTTGGCCATACAAAATCTGTAAGCCTATATAATTTCATACTGCTAAAGTAACACATTTGAGTTCCTTTTCCCCAACAGAAATGGCGCTAGGCAAAAAGAATAATCAAGAGTCTGCAAGTGACAGCTCTCTTGTTAGTTAGGTGGGGCACCACCAGCTATACCAACATTACAAGTAAACTACCACGGCAAAATAACAACAGCAGCATCGACAACATATGTAACCTCTTCCTCTCAGGTCCTTGCCTCAGTATAAAAGTATTTTATGATTTTTGCATCAGTCAGCCTGGACAAATCTATGAACATTGGCATGATCAGATCAGATCAGATCACATCTGTAGTTTTGTACTGGGGGACTCTTGGCTGAAGCTGATGTTCCTGGGCTGCCCTAAACATAGGGACTCTTCATGGTTGCTTGAGAGGCCAATGTCAGTGCATGATGACTTGTCGTTGGCGCTCCCGCTGCCATATGTGTCACTGCTCTCCAACGGGCTCTTAGCTGATGGATAAGGCGCAGCAGTTGTCACCCTGCAAAAGAAGCATGAAAGATCAAACAATTGCAAATCTGTCATAGGGAATTAAGGTGATGCGTTGCACTCAAAACTAATGTGATAGAATCACTGATAACTGTTTCTAGGATACTGGGAATAAGAATATGGATTCTACCTTTCCTTTCTTTTCTCCAAGAATCGGGCAAGGGACGCCTTCCTAGCTTGAGGGACAGCTGCAATGGACAATAACAACGTCAATACAGTGTAACAAAGAGCAATCCAAATTAGTGAATACTACGATGATAGCCAGCTGTGGTATGCAAACAATAAACAGACAACAGTACCTCTAGGCATTATTGCTGCTGCAGTTGTAGTGGCAAGTGTTGCAGCATGAGCTGCCGGAGCCTGGCTTACAGGAGGAGCAGCTAATGGGACTGAAGATTTCGGAACTGGGGAGTCAAGGTTAGAGCTAGAGGCGCTCCTGGGGAGAGTTGCAGCTTGCAAGATGCCAGTGATCGGTTTGGAGATGGCAGATGGAGGCGACGAAACATGCTGCGGTCTGTGAAATAGCATCTGCTTTGCAGGCAAAACATCAGGCACCGTGACTTTCGCTGGAGCGAAAATAGAAGCTTCTGGTTTGCGGGCAATGGGGGCTGAGCTTGGAAGAGATCCTCTGCTGGCTAAGAACATGAGCTCCTGAGCCTGTGACAATGAAAAAAGGTCAATGAAGGAGCTTAAAAGGCAAAGCAAATTAGCATCTCAGAATGAAAAGGTCATGAGGAATTATACCTTCTCGGCTGAGACGTTGTCGAATACATTGACAGAACCGGCATAGAAGATTGTCATTTGTGCCGTCTTTGGCCTCACCGCATCCCTTCACAGGCAAAAAAAAAACAACGTTTCAGTCGATACTAATTTCACAGCCACTTCAATAAAGCCACAGCAATCAAACTAACCTTGTTCCATAGAAACCCACAGTAGAACTGGCCACGGTGTTGTTGATGGCAAAAGGTGGCTGCTTGAACGCAGTACCATTCGGAAGGCTAGGCGAGCTCTGGACCCTGAACATCGGGTTGTTGTGGTTGAACGGCGACGAGACCGGAATGACTCTAGCCCCGTTCAGTGCATGCTGCTGCTGCGGCGGTGGCGGCTGCGCGCGGTGCACGGCGGCGGCGTACTGCGTGCTGTCGGGGCCGAAAGATCTCTGCAAAAGCACCATCGTCAGAGGCCCGAAAAGGGGAAACCTGACATGAATCAGACCCAAGAAGAGAGCAGCCGCGCATACCTGGTGCGTGAGGATACGAGGGGCCGGGTTCTTGGCGCCATCGAAGGAAGAGGAGAACTGGGGGAACGAAGGCTCCTCCCTCGCCGCCGACGACCGGAACGACATCAACGCCGGGGCGGCGCCGGGCTTGCTAGCGAAGGACCAGTCCATTGCCGGAGGTGGTGCTCCTGCTCCTGCTCCTGCTCCGCCGAAGTAAGCTGGAAGAGATTGATTGCACACACACCTCTGAGAAATCAGACGCCGGCCGGCACATAAATAAATACACACATCATCAAAGCACGAACCCAGAGACGGATCCGTTAACCATCCCCATCCCACGATTGAGCAGAGGCCGGCGGGCTCGAAATCAACTCACGACAACCGCCGCTGTCCGAAAGGTTCGGCCAAGTCTCTCCAGGAAAACTCTTCATCACGCATTAAACTCTCGCCCCCGAATCGAGCGTACACGGCAGGCCGGCCGCCAAAAGGAATTCGGCAGGCATATATGCCAGCCAACCAAGATAAATAAAGTAAAAGCTAAAAGAAAACAAAACAGGGGAGAAAAAGAATTCGGGGGCGCCTGAATTTCGCAGCAGCGCACCCATGCCGCATCTCGCCGAACCGAACCGAAGCCAACCCAGCACGGCAAGAAGAAGCTACTAGGCACGGCAGGGTGCGGGCACAGATGAAGAAACGCAGGGCGGCAGGCGGCGAAAGGAGGTTGGCCGGGAGCATACCTGAATCCTCGCCGCCAGCTGCCTTCTCCCTGTGCGGCGGGTGGTGCTGCTGCTCCTTGCCGATCGCGGCCAAGAAGTCCCTCTCCATCCAACCGGGCTCGGGAAAGGCGGCCGAGATTTTGCCGGACTTGCCCTCCCTCCCACTCCCGGCTCCCGAGGTAGTAGCTGGTGGGTGGTGGAGAGACGGACAGCTCGGCACGCCCCCAGGCCTCCTCCACCTCCAGGCTCCAGCAATCAAGCAAGCTCTCAAGCAAGCTCTGTGAAGCTTCTCTCTCCCCTCGCCTCGACTGACTGACCAGTGATGACGATGCCCGGCAGCCTTGACTATTCTCCTCTCCTCTCCTCTTGTAGGCCTGCCGTGTGTGCTATTGTGCTTTTGTTTGTTTATTTAATGGCGTGCGCTCCCTTTTTTAATGGAAAACGAGGGCATTAGATAGACAAATTAATAATTAAATATATATAGAACTCCATACAGGAAAAAGAAAAGAAAAGAAAAGGAGTGGTTCTGCGGTGGACTCGGCGGTGACCGGGATCGGGCGCGTCGCTCTCGGCGGGGCCCGCGCCACGTTTACCGGTTCCCCCGGTCGACTCCCCCACGTGGTACGGCACGATGCCCAGTCCCGCGCACTCTGCTGGGATCCGTCGAGAGTCACTGACATCTGGGGCCGGGTGGGACGGGCCTGCGTGTCGGTGGGAGAGTGGAGAGTTGAGGGTGCACCGGAGGCGGTGGGCGGGTGGTCGATGGGGCAACACGTGTCCGGGACGGGGAGAGCGCACGAGGCGAACCGGGGTGGGGTGGTGGGCGGCCACTAGGGGCTGGCACGGTGGGGCCTTGGGATTTTCTGCGTCGAGAACGGGGCCCACGTGGTTGCCTGATTCGGACCACGATTCGTGTGATAGGGTTGGGACCCCACCCCAGTGACTGACCACGAGGGAGAAAAAAAGAAACTGGTCAGCTGGTGTCGGGGAAAAGATACGAAACCGCAAATAATAAATAGGAATAAATGAATAATGTAATCGTGAAATGGGGATGGGAATTATGTCACGGGGAGTGCTCGGACTTTAGCGGGTGGCGTGCCCAGGTTTTTGTTTATGGTTTCTCGCCATCACCATGTGCCATGTGCGCAAGATGCTTCTCTCCTTTTTTTATAAATTTGATTTGATTTGATTTGATTGTTTTGTGCTTAGACTACAACATAAAATGGGCTCCGTAGTTTTACCACCTATGTTTATTATGTTCAATCACGTGGTGCCATTGTTCAGTTTGAATTTTGGAGAATTTTTTTAAAGAAAAAATACTCTGATTGCAATATATTGTGATGAGATATGATGGGTGAAACTGGTATAGATAATTCTTCAATTCAATTATATTTTGAATTTCCAGAATATAGATATCATGGCCCGAAGCAGGGAGTGCACCTAGATGTCAGTGACTCGACCAACCAAGAGTTCCTAGATTTCTAATTTAAAGAATTGTAATGGTACATTACCAAAACGTAAGAATTGCAATGGTATAGAACCAAATAACCCTATATATAAACATGCACACACTCTCATCTGCAAATATGCACACACCCTACCCTACTTCTCTCAGCACCGCTAAAAGATTAACCCTCTAAGCACATTCAAACATTAAGAACGCAAATCTAAGTTAAGATAACCGTACCGCCTCATTGTCGATAGGCACGAATAAATCTAAGAAAAGCATCCGTACCAAGTTCGCAAAGATTCGGTCTCATGTTCCATCTGCAATTCTGCATGCTCTAGATTGTCAATGAAATCAAGATGGATCAAAACTTACTTTATAGTACACAGGTCATGTCGGACTAGCTGCTAAAATACCTAATTAACTACTCCCTCCGTTTTCTAAATTATATGTCATTTCAGAAATTTGGAGAATCAAAGTTTTTCAAATTTGACCAATAACTTTAAAGAAAACTACAATAATTTGTGATATCAAATATATATAAGATGAAAATATAAGTAATGAAGAATCTAATAGTACTTAGTTGGCATAAAAATGTTATTATCCTATTATATAAATTTGATCAAATTTAAATAAAATTTTAACTCTCCAAGATTTTTAGAATGATTTGAAATGGAGGAAGTATTACTTAGTGATAGGTACGGTGTGTTCAAACGTGCCCACAGAAACGTCATTTTGTTACATTGTAGTAGCGGCAAAAACAAAATTATTGGCATTGCTTTGCAAAAAGTACTGACAAGATTGCAAAGAGCTGCTCTGATCCTCGCATGTGCAGCTGCCCTGCTCGTTTAATTCGGAGATATGTCATTTTTAATGCTCCAACTTCCTTTTTTTTTCAAATCACATTAGGTGCTTACGTATACATATATGCACGCTTAGGGTGTGGTTTCTACAGCTGATAAGCCAGCTAATATTGTTTTGTTGTAATTGTACCATGGCTGATAATAAGTCGGACTGATAAGTTCAAACGAATAGAAACATTTTCAAACTGCTAAAATTAATAATGGCATATTTTTTATATTCATAAGATCCCATATACATTGCTATGTATTAAATTTTAAACTAAATCCAATGGTTGCCCAAGTCTTAATGGATTTATCGCAACAAACTAACCAATTCGCTTGGTTCTCCAACTTTGATTGATTTAGGCCCCGTTTGGCATAACTTAGCTTTACTAGTGAGGTTTTTTTTTAAATAGCTTTACGAGCAACTCTCTAGGTGAAGCTAAGCTGTTTTGAAAAAATCATTTGGCAAAAATAGATTCACCAATAACTTTATGGAAGTATATGATAGAGAAATGAGGAAGACAGCAAGAATAAACTACTTTTTTTTGGCTTTACATATCTTATATCTTTGTGAGGCGGGAGAAAAATAGCTTCATTCATGAAGCTATTCTGAAAATAAGTGTATAGTTAGAAAAACAGCTCACAATAACTTTATAAAGTTGTTAAGAGCCATACCAAACGGTGCCTTAATATGGCACCCCGCTTTACACCTTCCCTCCCATTCATGGTTCCATAAAACCAAAAAAAATGATTTCCCACTCCAACAATTACCATTTGCTAGAATCTTTAATGGGAGAGTCAGATCAATCCAACCTTGCAAATAATTCTTGTAAAAAAAAACTTGCAAATAAGGCCTTATTCTCTTAGTGTTAGAAAGTTAGAATTCCGAAACACTGTAGCATTTCGTTTGTATTTGGTAATTATTATCCAATTACGGACTAATTAGGCTTAAAAGATTCGTCTCGTAAATTAGAGACAAACTATGTAATTAGTTACTTTTTATCTGCATTTAATGCTCCATGCATGCGGCCAAAGATTGATGTGATGGTGATGTGATGGAGAGAAGTTAGAATTTCTAGCAAAGAGAACAAGCCCTAAGAGCTATCCATTTCTTTTTCGATCGATCATAAGGCATGCACACAGTTTAAAATTTAAACTTATAATCTTTGACTCATATATAGTACATCTAGAAAATATTTGATTATGTAATATAAAAATTTATTAACAACACTATGCATGTTTGAAAATACTTTCATGTGGTGTCAAATTCACATAGTATTAAATATATTTGAATATATATATTAAATGGTTATTGGAGACCTCACTGAATAAAAACCGCACTTACAAAAAGGACATGGATAATGGAGCACAAATTACTCCTATGTAAATGCACCACAACTGATTAATCATGTGTAAACATAAAAGTCAATCTGATCTGCTAAGTTGACTTGAATACAGTTGGTTTTTATATATAATTATATATATACGGTTTTATTCCATAAATAAAAAAGCGGATGAAGGGTTGACTAGGAGATAAACAAACCAGAGTATCTGTATATATAGAAGCATAGTAACAAGTTGACTAGAAAATTTGAGAGCGCCCTCTCGTGAGAAAAAAAAATACGTACGTACAGTATACTCCTTCGGTTTTAAATTATAATAATACACTTTGATTTTTTTGGCTCTTGCTATGCACCTAAACCCAATACATATCTAAGTGTATAATAAAGTTAAAACTTCTTGTGTATATAATTAATTTGGAATGGAGGAGAGAAGTATTTCACAGAATATTTGCAATTAGCAAACTAATAACATTAGGGGTCACTCTCTAGATAGTCTGTATGCTGGACCAGGAAACTTTCTCAGAGTGCTAGGTCAGCTCTAACATGCACGCACTACGCACCACGCATATCATATAAAGCATCCACGCCAGTTGTTATATAGTAATATAAAAGAAGCACATGCCATCCATGCATCGTCGTCGGTAACATGCCATCCATGCATCGTCGTCGGTAGGGATTAGAGAAAGAGAACCATGTCGCATCATCATTAGGAATAGTGGAAGGAGATGCTCCACGTGTCACTGATCAGGCGAATGATTTAAACAAATGATCGATGATGCGATTCATCATGCAGGATATAGTATATGTGTACACACTATCCCAAACTCGAATTGCCTTGACGGCCAAAAACCGCCAAAGAAAGAGGTTAAACCGCCAAAAAAAATGATCCTTGACCATAAATCGTCAAGCAAACGCACCCAAAGATAGAAGCTAAGAAAAATTAGTTTCCTTGACGGTGTTGACACTCAAGATGATTTTCTTGGAGGCTGGCCGCAAGACAAACTACGACTTGACTTAATTTGTCAATGCGCTAAGAAAATGGTACGACCGCCAAGGAAACTAGTTTGCGTGAGGGTTGACAACCGCCAAGAAACACCAGGGGAGAAGTGACTTCTATTCCCGGCATATTTTTCACGGTTACTCTCGGTATTTTTTGAAACCGAGAATAGAAGAACAATATTCCTGGTTGGTGGCTCCAACCGGAAATAAAGTTCCTCCCCAATGGTCAGCGACTTCCCAAGGCACTTTTATTCCCAGTTGGAGCCACCAACCGGGAATAAGCTCTACCTTTATTTCCGGTTGGAGCCACCAACCGGGAATAAACGTTTACTCCCGGTTGGTGGTTCCAGCCGGGAGTAAAGACAGACCTTTATTCCCGATTGGAGCCACCAACTGGGAATAAAAGTGCCATGCTGGTTTGGAGCCGTTGGGGCTAGGGTCTTTACTCCCGGTTGGAGCCACCAACCGGGAGTAAAGCTCCCTTTATATATATACCCTCCTTCTTCCTTCCTGAGCCCGAACCATTTGAAGCTCACTGTTCTTCGTTTCTTCTTCATCGACGAGCAATTTCAAGCTCACTGTTCTTCGTTTTTCATCGTCAGTGCGCCATTGCTCCGCCAACCGACCGTCATCTTGTACTCCTTCATTAGTTTTTGGGTTGCAAAGGTCGTCATCTTCATCCTCGCATCTCCATCCTCCATTTCTTATTTTAACCAAATAATTTTGTTTTTTTCTGTTTATATCATCTCCATACATGTAATTAATTTAACAGTGGTTATAAATTAATTGCAGAGATGAGCCAGAATTGGATCTACAATGTTGATCGTCGCTCTCAGGAGTTCATTGATGGGGTACATTATTTCTTACGTGTGGCTGAGGCAAACAAGCGAGACGGTGGTTTTATGTGCTGCCCATGTGCCGTATGTAAGAATTTAAAGAATATGCCTCCTCAAGGAACATTCATTCACACTTGTTTAAGTCCAGTTTTATGCCGAACTATATTTGTTGGACCAAACACGGAGAAAGCGGAGTAATAATGGAAGAAGGTGAAGAAGAAGAACAATTGGACGATGAGGATGTTATTGCTCAATATGATGGTGCCTTCAATGATACTGCAATGGACGATGTAGAAGAGGAGGTACATGAGGCAGCGATAGAAGATGAGCATGTTAATGATCTTGGTCAGGCCATTCGTGATGCACAGAGGGAATGCGAGGAAAAGAAAAAGAAAAAGTTCGAGCGCATGCTTGAGGACCACAAGAAGTTGTTATACCCGACTGTAATGCGGGGCAAAAAAAAGTTAGGTACCACACTAGAATTACTGCAGTAGAAGGCGAAGAATGGTGTTTCTGACAAGGCATTCGGAGAGTTATTGACTATCCAAAAGAAGATGCTTCCGAAGGACAATGAGTTGCCCAG
>DXKC01012244.1:0-12099 GCA_031170775.1 Cymbopogon citratus
CTATCTCAAAGTGAAAAGATAACACGTGTCACTCAAAAAGGATATGAATGGCAAGTATGGCCAATGAGACATCCCACAGTTTACAGGGTTAGCAAGACTAATTTAAATTAGAGTGCCTATCCAGTCTATCATGTATATCAAGTGGCACTTAGCCATTCAAACTTGCATTCTCTTATAAGTAGACAGTCTCTAACCTCAGAAGTTTTTGTGCAGCTTCTGGATTGAACTTCTCAACATACCCGAAATTATATAAACATTAACCTCAAATAGATGTGAATGCTTGCAGACTTATGCCGTGCTAGTCACAAATTACCATTCTCAGGGTATACCAACTTCATCGTGAGCCGGATAGTTGAATGGTCCCTTCAGTACAACGTAGTATTCCTTTATCAAGTCTATAATGTTGAAGTGACAATTCCATTAGTCAGCATGACCTTGTATAAGCATATATCACACTCTATAGAATTAGGAGAAGGGCAAACTTTATAATATCACCTGGATCACGACACATCATTTGGCATACTTTGAAAAAAGCCAATACAGACCTACAGAAACATGTGCAAGCACTTCCCCTGCTACTCTTCCTGCAATGTCTGCAGACCGATCGTCCCCAGAACCGGATAACATTTGGACTAATTTTAGTCCAGCTTTAAGGCCTCTTGCTTCCTATCAAGGTTCTAATAATCAAGAATCGGTTGATTTTAACGACTTTTAATGACGCAATGTTCTTCAGCAAGCATTTCTCACCTAAAACATGGAACCTTACTAGTTTTCATATAAACAGAACATTCAACTATGCAAAGCATGTAATGTTGGTCTCCTGAACTCATTATGAAAAAAGATTATGAATATTGAAAATATATAAACATTTAAGATTGATGGGTTAGCAAAGTGCAAAACATAAACCGATTACCCAATAGACAAATTCAGGCTTGCTCACTAGCTCATATGAGCTTATCAATCAGCAAAATTAGCATCCTCTGTAAGCCAGACGAGAAATATTCATCCAAAATCTTTCTAGAATAAACAATAAACAATTTTCTCTACACTCTTAGCAGTTCAAGTGTTTTGCAGCTAAAAAAGAGCCTGCTGATTTTGAAGAATTTACCAAAGCTATTGGCCATAAATGCAAATGATTGCAGCATTAATGTAACATATACCTGGCCTATATGCTGTGTTCTGGGTGATTGTGCAGCATCAGAGCCATCTGCTGATGAACTATCTGTGTCCGTATCTGCAAATGTTCCTTAAGGTAAATTCATGTGTTCTCCAAATACTTCCGAACAAAACTTTTATAAAGAAAAATACAGAATCTAAAAGATTTTCTTGTTACAATATCTTCAAAATAAGAGAACATTTACCGCCAGAGGACGAGCCTGAGTCGATGCACTGCTAGAGCTTCCAGAACTATTTGATCTAGCAGCGTTCTCTCACTTTTGATCTCCCAAATAACCAGGTTATGATTCACCCACGTATCTCATTGTCATCTGTAGTTGACTGAACTCAGTTGGTTCTTTCACATGATAATAAAAGTATATATTATAATCACGAGCAATCGGTTGCATTTTACTTGTTCACAAATAATCTTTTTGGTGGTATTCATGTAGTTTTTTTTTTTTACAACAGGTGGTATTCATGTAGTTGAGTGTCTTGAGTCCTTTGCCTTTATGGCATCCAAACATATGAAGACATTATCAAAAGAACAGATTGGCACATAATGCTCAAACTACCAAGAAAACATTTGGTAAAATATTAACTAGAACAGAATTGTATTAACTAAATATTACAAAATTTTCTAGGATTATTCTGGTCTAGTAACAAACAAACATACATGACACCATATTCTCACACAGCCTTTCAGCAGTTACAGTGAACTAGAATCTAGAAACAACACAAATAGTAAGTACTGCTTCAACAGAAGATATTCCAGCAAAAGCAATTACAAGCACAGATGTTGTTAGGCATGTAACAGACAGAACTAGTACAGTACACTGGATTGATTGTATAGCTATTGTTTGCTTCAGTGATAATACGAGAAAATTCAATGAATAATGTCGTATAATGCATATCATGAGGATATCTTGCAAATGTCCTCATATTCGACAGCCCTAAGAACCTTCCCATCATAGAGGCCTTTCTCAACCTGCACTTTTGCACAGAATTTCTCTGTATCCACTGAGAGCAACCTGGCATTTGAACCTCGGTAAGCCCCATTTACAATCCTCACCAGCCCACCAATCTGAGGGATCACAGTCTCAAGCTCATCTTGGTCGACCCTGAGAACATGCTTGCTCTCCAACATTTCAATCTCCCCAACGTATTTATCAATAACTTTTTTCACCACCCCTTTCTGCTTGTAGTACCCCTTCTGTGCCAATGACTTGCTCATGACCTTGACAACAATCCCAGGGCACAGCCAGTAGTCCTTTCTATTGCTCCTCTCCTTGGCCTTCTCCTCCTCCTTCATCAGCTCGTCCAATGCTGACCTCCTTGCCTCTGCTGCCTTCACATCCTTTCCCTTCTTCTTGGCCACCTCTTCCTTCTTCTCTTGAGTGCCCGAGTCATCCTCTTCGTCAAAACCAAATTTCATCTTCGGCTTATCCTCAAAAGGATTAACCTTGGGCCCTGGCATAGCCTTCTGAAGTGCAATTGCAATCTTCCCAGTTGCTTTGTTTGCCTCTTTCGAGTCATGCTCACGCTCCTCCCCATCATCATCCGAACCTGAATACTCTTCTTCACTGCCAGACTCAGACTCACCCTCGGCAGCATCACCATCATTGGGTTTAGCTAAGGACTTCTGCGCGCGCTCAATCTGACGGGCGATCATGCGCTCCTGACGCTCATCCTCAGCCATGTCTGACTTGATCCTCTTGCGCTTGAGGCGGTCCTTGACGGCCTGCTCCGAGTCACGATCAATGTAAGTCATGAACCATCCCTTGGGCGTGTCCTCAACCTTGCAGTATCCCTCGCGCCCCAGGAACTTGACGAACTCGGTGAGCGTGGCCCACCGCGTGGAGTTCATGTGCACATGGTGCCGATCGGCGATGTACTCGTTGTAGACGACGGTGGCGGCGACGCGGGAGTGGCGGTGCGCGCGGCGGATGAGGGAGAGGAAGGACTCGAGGAACTCCTCGGAGAAGCCCTCGACGACGCGGTCGGGCGCCATGCCGAACACCTGCATCTGCCGCTGGTGCGACTCCGACATGCAGTGGCACTTGAACCCGTTCTCGTCGCGGCACTGCTTCTGGCACATCTGGCAGTACCAGCGCAGCTTCTGAAGACCCTTCGCCTTGATCCGGTTCGCGATCGCCTTCGGCGTCAGGAACTCGTGCTTACCCATCGCGCCGCCCCTGCTGCACAGGCAGTAGTAGAAAGCGGAGAGTAGATTGGTTCGGGAGACGCGAGGCGACCAGGCGTGGGCTGTTTACGATGGAAAGCGGCGGTGGTGGCGGCCGGGGAAGAGGGAGGCGCCGGCGGCGGCGAGATTGGGGAGGCGCGTGTGGACGGATTGGGGATCGATTGGATAGGCCGATAGGGGGCTTTTAGACCTGAATAAATTCGGCCCGGCCCACAAGCCTTAATGGACAAGGCCTAGACACAAGTTTTTCTGCCTAATTTTTTTTCTCCCGAGCCCGATCCAAAATATTTGTTCTAATTATTTATATCACCAAAAAATGCACCGACGGCCCAAGCCTGGCCTTAAAAATCTGGCTAGGATGACAGGCATCAGGCATCATCAGTTCATCACGAGCATTTGGTACTCACTGTACAGCCAATAGCACTGCTTGTTAGTTTCAAAAAAAATAGCACTGCTTGTTCACATCATAGATACAGAGCTGAACACAACATTTGGTGCTCACTAAGACTGCAACAGAACAAAGAGTTGATATGTGTCCTACCAATCCACTGTTAATTTTGTTCCAAGTAATACAGCGTCCTAGTAACAAAAAAAAAAGGTAATCCAACATCCTAAAGGAGTAATGGTACCCAGTTCAAGGCTTCCGGTCTGGCCTACAATATCTGGTTTCCCACTTGACGGCAGATAATAAGCATCCACTGATAGGTCTAACACACTTTGATGATCCCTTATCTTTTCACTCCATCGAGGGAACCTGGAATGGCCAAGTTTAAAGACTTCATTCAATGCTACTCAACATGAAATATGATAATATACCAAAGTTAGCTTTTGGTAACGTCCTGCTATTAGTCAATCAAATATGAAGCTATGGGCGGGGTGCATTTTAGAGAGAATTTCAACAAAACCATTAGCAAGGGTATAGACTGGAATATCTCGTTGGCTTAGGGTATCTGAATGACATTGACAGGAGATCATTATGGATCATGTGCCCATACTTGAGGTACAGTAGGGCTTTTCCTTCAAGAGTTCAAGATTTTCCCACTCGATTTGTTTCTACAGATAATCAAGTGTTCACAAAAATTATCAAGAAACAAGTTATTTGAATCCAGTAATGGGTGCTATCATTCTACCATATGCACAAAGCTTAACTAGTTGAGGCAACAGAATATAGTAGATAATCATGTTCACCTATCTCAAAGTGAAAAGATAACACGTGTCACTCGAAAAGGACATGAATGGCAGGTATGGATAATGAGATATTTCCTAGTTTTTAGGGTTAAGAAGACTAATTTAAATATGGTAAATAATTAGTAGAGTGCCTACCCAGTCTCTCATGTACATCAAGTGGCACTTCGCCATTCAAACTTGCATTCTCTTTCTCCATCTCAACAATACAAGCTAGTCTATCATGGACCTGTCAAGGACATGTTGCCAGTTTAGGTTCATAGCAAAGCATCATCATAAAAAATTAGGTAGTCTCTCACATCTGAAAGTTTTTGTGCAGCTTCTTGTTTGAACTTCTCGTCATACCTAAAACAATATAAATAAACATTAACCTCCTATAGATGGTGAATGCCTGAAGACTTATGCATAATAATAATCAGAATTACCATTCGCGAGGTATACCAGCTTCATCACGAGCCGGATAGTTGAATGGACCCTTCAGCACAATGTTGTACTCCTTTATCAAGTCTATAATGTTAAAGTCAACATTTCATTAGCCAGTATGATCTTTTATAAGCATATATGGCAGTATACACAATCAGGAGATGGGCAAACCTGTAAAAGTATCACCCGGTTCACGACCCATCATTTGGCATACATGGAGAAACCAATACAAACCTACAGAAACATGTGCAAGCTCTTCCTCTGCTACTCTTGCCACAATGTCTGCAGATCGATGGTCCCCAAAGCCAAATAACCTTTGGACTAATCTTGGTCCAGCATCAAGGCCTCTGGCTTCCTATCAAGGTTCTAATAATCAAAATATTGGTCAATTTTAAAAAATGTAAAGTTCTTCAGCAAGCATTCTCACCTAAAACATGGATCCTACACCTACTACTACTAGGTGAAGACTGAAGACTATTACACAACTACAAAAATTAAAGCATAAAATATACACAGGACAACCATCACACAGAAGCAGGAAGCAGCAATGATGTGTCACCTGGACTAAAGGAATCACTGCCAATCGTGCAGAAACATCACTTGAGGACTTTGCACATTCCCTCCACAGAAGATTGTGAACTGGCATATCACCATAGCTGTCCACAAAGTACAAACATTCATACTAAGGAATCGAAGAAAAGCAAGTAGCTGGTGCTGCATCCTTTGCGTCACTAACCTGAACCCAAGCTCTGCGAGCCGCTGCGAGTACCACCGGAAATGTCGGCTCTCGTCATCAGCCACACGCGCGAAATCCGCGAAGAACCCATCCCCCAGCGTATCCCTGAGTGGCGCGAACCGCACGACGGTGTCCCAGGCGAGGTCGATGGCGTTGAGCTCGACGTGCGCCAGGTTGTGCAGCATGTACACGTTGAGCGGCACCCCCATCTCCTTGTGCGTGGTAATCTCCTTCTGCGTCACCTGCATAGGAGAGCAGCAGCGCCCAGTCATCCACCACCCACTTCCTGCTCGACGAAACGCCTCAAGCTAAGACGAGGATCGGATCGGAGGAGGAGCACGAGCAGCGCGAGAGGGTTCACCACGAGGGGCTTATCAGGCCTAGCGGGGTGGTCGGGGGCCGTCGCCTGGCCGACGGGGAGCCCGGCGACCCACCGGGAGAAGGCGACGTGGGTGAGCCGCGCCTTGGCGAGGGGGTCGGCGGTGGACAACACGAGCGCCCCCATCTCCGCCAGCGACAAGCCCGCGCCGGCGTCATCCGCTGGCTCATCGACGTCGGAGGCGCAGGGGCCGTTCGGTCCCCACGTGCGGAGGTCGCTGGGCGGCGCCCTGCGCCAGGCGTGGAGGCCAGGCCATGGAAGCGGCGAGGCGGCTGCGGCGGCGGCAGATGCCGCGGCCGATAGCAGGCGGCGGGGTGCGGGACCGCGTGGCAGTGGAAGCGACGGTAGGCGGCGGAGCGGGAGCATTTGGCCGGAGCCGGGATAACGCGATGCGTTCGCGTTCGCGTCCACCGAAGGGTGGAAGAAGCAAGGAACAAAAGCACAGTTGCCTGCTTGGATGAATTTCACCAGAAATAGTACAATTTTGCTGCTAATTTTCTGAGAAAATTTGGAAAAATTTTACCAGAAATAGTACAATTGCTGCTAATTTTCTGGGAACTATGACACTCCGAACCTCTTGGACGTGAGAAAAATAACAGTTCCTACTTGGGATCATTCAAACTGTCAGATGCTTCTCCTTCACCATTGCAACTGCAAGGTGTACTACTGTACTCTCATCCGCTCAGGGTTCACCCATCACAAACTACAGTCTTACAGAGATCACAGTTGAAAAGTTGGAACACATGAGCAGCTCAATCAGAAGAGGCAGGGCAACAAGAGAGGAAAATCAATGGCAATGCAAACCTTTTAAAAAGAAACTAATGCTGATGCAAACACCAACAGAAATTACACGACTATAACAATTGTACAATCTTACAGCAGGGCGAGGCCTCCAGGTTCCTGGTCTTCACCTCACCGCTTGTTTCACTGCCCCAGTTTTCAGGTTTCCTCCTATCCAATTGCAATGTTGAGGTAACTTCCAGCTCGACAACTAAGGTAAACACGGCACTCTACAGTAAGTACACAACTGCAGATAGTTGTACAGGTGAATCGATGCATGTGCTATCTCAGGTATCCACTTTGTGAACAAAACGTACAAACAACATGGCACTGGTTAGAGTTCCTACATGACCAAAATTTACAACAATCTCTGGCCCGACAATTTCATGCTACAATCCTGTGTTGAACTAAAGGTGTTATGGCCTTTCCAGTGCCCCATCACATCTGCATAGAAGGAAGTTTTACATGTCAGATTCGTCATTCATGATTCTGTGGTCATGAAATTATTTATAATTTAATCAGTTTACACCACACCATGATTTCCAAAAACATGATTTAAGAGCAACACACTTTTATGTAAAATGTGTAGTGAACAAACAGCTGTGCAATAAAAATTACCTAAAACCATAGCTATAAATGACCCAAAAAAGAGCAAGTAAGACATAAGTGCTTTGCAAAAACACTGTAAATAGCTGTGCAATAAAAATTACCTAAAACCATAGCTATAAATGACCCAAAAAAGAGCAAGTAAGGCATAAGTGCTTTGCAAAAACACTGTAAATAGAACAAAGTCCAGTCACTTAAACTTAGTGCAGCTTTTGGTAATGTATCAAATCAAGTAATCTATGCTACATCTGGCTTCATATCTGCACCCCATTATGTATAACAAACTAGTCCAACTAAAATTGCTGCAGTTAATCTAATTCGCCAAGGGTCTGGAGGAGCTGATCTAATCCTCTAGGGTAGGAGGGGAGCAGGGGGCAGAATAAGACAGTCAAGTACCTCAGTAAATCAAAGAAAAGTTTAAGAAAATAAAGAGGAGAAAATCAGCTATATGTTTACAACTTAACCTTTATGAAACATGGACTAGTGTGGGATTTGAACACAGCAAATTTTCTGGAAAAAATATATATTTTCTAATGATCCACGAAATAACTGCAGAAAACAATTATCTGAACTGGAGAACTTTCTTCCATGGCCAAAAATATTAGCAAATAGCAGTTCTCCATGGGCTTAGGTGGCTAGCACAGACTGACTACATATGAATAGATGGTGAAAGGGTAAGTATCAGATACACAAGAGATATCGATATACATGTGCGCAAAATCAATCTCACCCCTCAAAATCAATCTGAATGGCTCAGGTGGGAGATACAAATCCATCATCCCTCTTGGACTGTCTTAAGCCCAATTAGATATGGTCCACTTAAAAAGTGAACAAGGTGGATAAGAGGAGCGAGATTAAGTTTGCGCACATGTGCGCCGATAAACTATTGTGCACCTGATACTTCCTCGATGATGAAAATGGGAAATGATACCAAGCAAACCTACTTGAAATCCACAAAAAGGAAAAGCAGGTAAACTTTAATTAACTACGATAAGAATATCTCCTTCTCAGTTTTCCAAATATAATTAGAATTTGAATTTGAATAACAAACAACCAGCTCAGCGTATGCCAAAAGGCAGCAACTATACAATTGATCATTCTGTTGCTCGAATTCTGAAGGATAGTAGCACCAATGAATGGTATGTTTACTCCTAAGAATCTTTTATACTAGTTTCGTGCTATACCTAAGTCTAGAGCCAGATAGATGCAGAGATATCAATACCAAAAACCTGGCTGGCAAGAAGAAAAGGCAGCGAGCAAATCAGTTTGGATCGTAAATCTAGTAACTGTCAGCTCAACACAAAGTGGACTGCTATAGAGCCTAGAGTACTCAGTACTCACTACAAAAAAAAAAGACAAAGATGTGCCAAGAAAAAAATCTATACACAAGGTGCTAATATAGTTCAATTGTATCACTTGGCATCTGGTCAAATTTATATGCCTGGTTCAAAAAAGAAGCTTCTAGGTGTAATTAAATTTAAGAAGTATGAATTATAAAAGATAAGCAGTATCAGAACATGCACAGAAGTTCATCATTTTGAACATTTTGAGTTTCGAACGGTTAGGTTCATAACAGTACACTAATCAAATATATTACGAATTAACCGGACAACACTAAACTAGCATATATCTACCAACAATGTGTCACTTCAAATATGAGCATGTGAAACTAAATATGCAAGAAAATGAGCAGTTGACACCCAATATCCACTGTTTTGGGCTATATATGCAAGGCAAAACATAAATAGCCATGCTATGTCATTCATGTGAACACTTGGACAACCATTTACAATTTATCTAGGGAATATCTCTAATCCTTATCCTAAAAAATGATTATGTAACCAACAGATATACTTTCTAATAAGTTGGGAAACATTTTAAGATCGCAATAAATCCATATCGCATTAAATCATGTGAACGGAGACTCTAGTCAAACCAGAGTTACTTTTATTTAACAGATCAACGTCACAGATTATAGCAATTTAAATTACAAGCCAACAACAGAGGCTATTCTTTGATGTGCCCTAGTCAGAACAACCAAGCAAGTCACCACCAAGCCTACACATTTATTTGTTACCCATGTTCTGTGCAAAGAACCAGAGGACAAAGCCAATGAGTTACATTTTCGCTGGTGTGCATATAAACTTATACAAAGGCATAAAGTATCACATTGGTCTTCCGAATTCCATTAAAAAAATTTAAAAAAAAACTTATGCAGCTAGAAAATGGGATAAAATATTAAGATTCATGGGTGAACAAAATACAATACATGAGGCAGAAGATGAATTTGGCTTGCCCATGTGAGTTTAACAAGCAGAAACATTAGTGTCCTCTGTAAGTCAGACAAGAAAGTTTCACGCAAAAGCATTCTAGAAAAAGCAAGGAACTAATTAGGCTAGTCCATAAAGGACATCATTTTTTTTCTCTGCGCACTTGGTAGTTATAGTGGTTTGCAGCTCCAAAAAAAAAGGTTAGCTGATTTTGAAGTGTTACCAAAGTTATTGGGCATTAAATGCAAATGATTGCTGCGTTAATGCAGATCGCAGAATATACCTGGCCTATAGATGCTACGTTCTGGGTGATTGTGCCGCATCAGAACCATCTGCTGATGAACTATCTGTGTCTGTATCTGCAAATGTTTCTTAATGTAAATTCATGTGTTCTCCAAATACTTCCAAACCAAACGATTATAAAAGAAAAATACAGAATCCAAAAGTTTTCTTGTTACAATATCTTAAACTAAGAGAACATTTACCACTAGAGGAGGATCCCGAGTCACTGCTAGAGCTTCCAGAACTGCTTGATCTACCAGCATTCTCTCCCTTCTGATCTTCCAAATGACCAGGTGATGATTCACCCACAAATCTCTCATTGTCATCTGTAGTTGAGTAAAGTTAGTTGGTTTTTCACAGTGATAATGGATTATAATAAAAACTGATGGTTGCATTACAAGAATGATCATAATAATACATTTTTTATTAAACATAAAAAGACGATTATAGCAATCATAACAATGGTCTAAAGACACATGACTGGCCCACCTGCTGCATTTTCCTTAGGTGGCTCAACATCAACTGCTTCTGGTTCTGGAATCTGTAACTGAAAGACAACAGTAAGAAACGCACGTGCAATATTCCATAAAATTTAGTGATGGCACCGATTACTACCAAACATAATCATACCGGATCTTGTACTGCAGGAATTTGATCCTGATCTGCCTCGTCCTGCCTCACATGTTCTACCTTCTCTGGCTCCTGATCAGGATCAGCTTCATCTGGCCTTACCGTAGAAAGCTCAAGCTCAGCCTTCCGCTTATTCTTAGTTAAACTCTTCCTATAGTTTGTCACAAATCTATCAAGCTCCCATAATGTTTCAACATCAAAGCTATCGATATCAACCTCAATCTCATCGTCATGCTGGCTGAGTGACAAGTTCCTCTTCTTTATGATCTGAACAACATTGTCTAGCTTCTCCGGTGGCAACTCCTGGAGGTTATTGCTAAGCCGCTGCTTCTCCCAGAATGTCATATCCCTCTTATTGGGCTCCCTTGCCTTGGGCTTCTTTAAAACTGGGGGTCTGCCAGTGTGTGTCTTCGGAGTCGCCTCCATCCCCGCAGCATGAACTGTGGAATCCGACCTCTCTAATACCCTAGAATTATCTATCTCCTTTGGCTTCCTGGGTGCCGCTGAGGACGGTGTCGGAGGCTGTGGTGATAGCCGAGCTACCTCAGCCTCAATCTCTGGCCACTTCTCCTCAAACATGTTGAGCAGCTGCTCGGCCATGAAGTGCACGTCCTGCCCCTTGGGGTTGTACGTCATGGCATTCTGGAACGTCAGACGCACATCTCCTGCGAATTCCCGTGGTGACTTGTACTGTCCAGCCCCTAGCTTTGACTTGACTGTGCCGAGGTCCATGGGCTTGGTGATGATTGTATGGTAGTCGTGCAAGCCAAGCGCGCTCGCATCTACCGGCTTGTTGAACACCCAGCTGTGCTTGTGCTTCATCAGCCTCTGGAGCAGCGCGGCGCAGGTCTTGAACACGGGAGCGTAGAGCTTGCGCCGCGCCTCCGCCGAGAGGTGCGGGTGCGGGTGCGGAGCTCCCCCGCCCTTCTTGGTCTTCTTGGACACCGGCGGGTGCGGCGGGAGCGGCGTGGAGGGGTCGGTAGCAGAGAGCGCCGAGGAGGGTGCGGGAGCCTGGAGGGAGCTGAGGCGCTTGGCGGTGGCGCGCACCTGGGAGAGCTCGGAGGAGAGGCGGCGGCGCAGCTCCCGGCGGGAAGCGGTCGTGGAGGGCACGGAGAAGGTGACGGTGGGGAGGAGCGGGCCGTTGTGGGCGTCGAAGGAGGGGACGCTGGGAGCCTTGGAGTTGGAGCTGGCGTGAGATTTGCGGGAGTAGGGTTTGCCGGACGGCGAGGGAGGCCCGGAGGCCATTCTGGGCGGGTCAACGGTTGCGGCGGATCGAGGACGGCGGCGGATCGGAGGCGGGGATTTGGGGATTTGGGCGGAGGAGGCGGAACAGGGAGGAGGCGGTTCGGTGTGGTGGTGGTGGTGGGGGCGAGGCAGGCAGCTGCTACTGTGCAAGTGAGCCAGAGAGAGGGAGGATCAATTTTTTCCTTTTCCATTCTGATTCTGCCTC
>DXKC01012246.1:0-11330 GCA_031170775.1 Cymbopogon citratus
CTGCATCGAGATATCACGCCTTTCTGATGCGGTATCATCGCTGGAACCCGACACCATTCTGTATTGTGAATTTGTGATGCAGGTTTTGGGATGGAACGAAGTCACATTGCTGAAATCCATTCCTTTATTTCCAAATGTAGTTGATGATGTAAAATCATCAACTTGTTAGTAAAGTTGATCAAATTTTGGGTTTCCCTTGGACGCATTTAGCCATTTAGTAAAGTTTAGTGAGAAGTGCCGGGCAAATTTTAGCATGTCAGTTCAATTCACATGTGTTCAATGGAGAGTGCTGGTCTTGAAATGATGTACACTTGTTATCCTTGTAGTTTAGTAGTAGTAGTTATGGTAGATGTCACTACTTTTGTCATTGTTTGTACTGTTGTTTTTGGTAGTGAAATACATTTAACACCTCCAAGCACATGACTATGCATATAGCCTGCTCAGTAGACCAAGGCAAACCTCTTTCTCCTCAACAAAAGATTGGCTGTGCTTGCTACTTATCTGTTTTCCTTTTGACTTCTCTAGGCTTCAAAGGGTCTCTACCGGCAACTGCTCCTCTTTGGGCACTGTGTAGGGGGTTCTGGTGAGGCACTTCTGGAGTGGGAGCCACAGAAGATGTTTGCCCAATCAATTCCATTGTTGCTCGAGCTGTATGAGATTGTCAATAGTGATTCTTGGTAATCTGCTCCGGCAACTTGATGTGATCTGTTCAGTGCGGGACAAGAATGTTTGACCATTGAACTCATTCAGAAGTTTGGATTTGAGGACAGTGTTTGCATTGCTTGGTGAGGGGCTTTCAGTGTTCCTATTATTGGATGAAATCTTGAGGCACAATGGCAATGTCAGAAGACACTTATCACTGTTCTCAAGGTACTAATGTAGCAATGTTTATTTAGTAGTCTAATAGGTTCATTTGGTTTTGAATCATCTAAGGTGATATGTGGACTGTTTAATATGGATGTAACGCTGAATGCACGCACCCCCCCCTCTCCTCCTCCTCTTCCAAGGTAAGTGAAATCATAAATTATGTCAACTGCTGAATGTCAGCTATTACTTTCTATACACTGTCTGTTTCGTTTGGGGACATATACAATGGTAACTTTCCTTTTGTATAGTAGTATAGGTGGAAAGTTCAATATTTTCGTATGGTGCACTTGTCTTATTTTCATATACTACTATACTAGAAATATTTTTGCATTGTTTCACAATGATAAGGAAATATATTATCATCTTGTAATTCAGGAGTCAGGACAAGTACCTCTGTGAATATTGTGTTGCTCAGAAGTAAATTTTTTTTACTGGTACAATATGGTTACTAGTTCACATCCTGCACCCTCACTTTCCCAGGCAAAAAGTACTTGTATTTTTATGCACACTCTGATGCATGTTGATCATAAAAAAAAATTATATCATATAGAAAGTTGATTCGAAACAGCTTTCACATGATAAGCCGCAACAACGTTGTTTTTTTAACCAAAGTTGATGATGTTCCATCCAACTTTGCATAACAACTATGCAATCATTAAATATTTTCCAATCTAGTTTGAGCTCGGGCAATACTGTTTTGCTACTTTTTTTGAGGAACATTGCTAGGTTTGTGTTTTAGTTAAGGCGGGCTGGGATTTATATCTTGTAAAGTTTTGCCGAACATTCACACAAATGGTATGCGCAGAAGCCTTATGTGTTTCCTCTTTGACCATTCTCTGACTCAATTTTTCTTGGATGATCTGTAGAAGATTCAGAGCAATGAGCTTAAAGCGACTTTTCCAAATTGTTCCATTGCTTATTGCCAACATGGTGGACAATAGGGTTCTTCTCAAGGATAAACTATTGAGACGAGGGCATGAAGCCAAGAATGCTATGCTTGTTTCATTCTGCTTTTGCTTTACCAGGACTATTTATGAATGTATTCAGGTGTCTGACAGTCTTCACTTTATGTTCTCTGAGTTCTGACTCGAGGCCTTGTGTTCTGATGCTTTGTGTTAGGTATTGGAACAAGAGAGCCATTTTGATGAACTCAATTGGTTTGCTTCCACAAAAGCAAAATTTGAGGGAGAGTCAGAAAACAAGGTCAACAAAATAGATTCAAGCGCAAATAGGTCTGTTTGCACCAATCTGAAACTTTGGCATGCAACTCCATCAGTTTGGAACAGAACATCATAAGGTAATTACTTTAACTTGCTCTCTCATTCTCTATTCCTTTTTCAGAACTACAGAAACTGCCTGACTTGTGCTCGTTACCAATGCTGCCACATCCCTGTACCATAGGTTATTCCCTTCTGCCCGAAAACTAACATCGCCAGTTTCCATAACAGGGTGTTGACAAGGGAAAGCAGTACCAGCACGAGATTGAGCTTATAGAGTGTACCCTCACGTTGGCTAGAACAGTACTGAGATGACACGATGAGACTCTAGGATACCAATGTTACCTGCTGATGTATTTTTTTTTGCATACCCTTTGGAGTATCTTATTCTTGTGCATGTACACTAACAAGAACCAAAAGAAGAATAAGGCCGGTATTGAAGCCTTGAAGGCAGCTTCAGAGCTTATAACAAGCAGAAACATGGGGCTGGTTGTGGACACTACCATACATTGCTTGTACTTAAAATATATGCAGTTTTGTATATAGAAAGGGAAAGAACAGGTCTAATGTCAGAATTTCACTACACTGTTATGTACTTTCACAACAGCTGAAATGATAGGATTCAGGAAAACAATCTCGTGTCTGTGTTGTGAATCTGTCGAAATTGCATCCATGGACTGGCTATTGTCGGGGATACAATCATCATTTACTCATGTGTTAGTCTCTAGTGAATTGAGATTGGAATATTTCATTTGTATGCATTTGGAGCATGTAAACTCTGAATCCTGAACTAGAACCAAATTTCATTTGGATGATTCCAATTTTGACTGATTTCTCAGAAATTGAAACGTTCGGTTCTCTCTAAATTCTCGTAGAACTCTCCAGGTTGTAAAACATGATCTGGATAAATGATTTCATGGGGGAAAAAAACCGAAAAAAGCGAAAAGCAACATGATAGCTCCGTGACACCAGATTACGCACGAATCTCAGCGCGGGCCGCGCCTGCATCTTCTCCCTCGTTATCCACTGTGTCACTCAGCTCGTGAGCTCGTCGCTCCCACCACGCTGACCACTCCGCCGCCGGCTCCGATGGCGGCGCCGGCCAACTCCTCGTGCTTCCACCCCCGCGCGACCGCCAGCTCGCCGTCTTCTCTCAGGTAGGTTACCTCCTTCCTGCTTCTCCGACCCCAAACCCTACCCCTTCTGAGCCCCATCCGGCTTCTCTGTTTCCCCACCTCTTGCAGCGTCGGCACCAAGGTCTTCGTCGGGCTCAGGGCGCAGACCAAGCTCGGTGAGATTCGACCCAAACTTGTTTGAATTTGTGGCGGAATCGTCTTCTGGGTTTGATTTTGGTTTCTGGTTGAGAATGCTGAGCAGGTTCGGCGGAGTCGTCGTGCCCGAATGTCAGCGCTGGGTTCTACACTGCCGTCAACCGGAGGATCTCTCTGGGGTGAGTTTGCGTCGATCACTAATTGCTATGTGTGCTTCACTGCTTGTGTAGACCTTTGCTAGTTGCCTTGGTGTATGCCTATGCTTTCGGTATTTGGATGTTATACATTTATACTAGTACCATCTTAGTCTCATGGGATTTGACACTTACATGGCGATGCTTGCTAAGCTGAGATGAGCTCGCTCACTGCATTATATGGGTTGTGGTGGTCAGTCCAGTACTATTGATCGATACTGAAACAGATGAGTTCTGTTTCCAAACTAAAGATGACACCATGAATGCTTCTATCAGATTGTCAATTAACAAAAGGAATTACTTGTTTATGTCTCTTCTAACAGTAGTGGATATTTTAGATAGCAGTACAGCATTTGCAGTAGCCAAAAAACTCAGGATGACCCTGATGTGGTTGTTGGGCACATTTCATATCTCATCACTATTCTGCAAATTTACCTTGATAGGTTGTCAAACAAGAAGGCAACCAGAGCCCGCATTTCGATGATGCCTATTGGTACTCCACGGGTGCCTTACAGAACACCTGGTGAAGGAACCTGGCAATGGCTTGACATATGGAATGCTCTGGTAAGACCCAATAGCACTGATTATATGCTTCATTGGGTTGACATAACTCTGTTTTACTGCTGTGCATGGATAAGTAATTTGAACTGTCCATGTGCAGTACCGTGAGCGGATTATCTTCATTGGGGACAATATAGATGAAGAATTCAGCAACCAAGTGTTGGCAAGCATGCTGTATCTTGACAGCATTGACAATTCCAAAAAGATAATGCTATACATTAATGGACCAGGAGGAGATGTAAGGACCTTAGAATACTATTATTGTACTTGTGTTGGTCTCCTTTTATTTCACTGTTACACTCTTCATTTTTTTTTGAGCCCACGATTCTCTGACCTTGTACCTACTATATTATTATCAAGACATACATTGTGATGCTTTTAAAATATTCATATAACTAATCAGAAAATCCATGCCAGTCAAATTGCCCCAAGATACTTATGTTACATTCGAATCCAAATTTACCGTGGTGTTGCAGCTTACTCCATGTATGGCACTATATGATACCATGCTAAGTCTAAAAAGTCCTATTGGTACGCACTGCTTGGGCTTTGCATTCAACCTGGCAGGATTTATTCTTGCAGCTGGTGAAAAGGTATTCCTACTTAGTATTGTCTTTCTACCATATGTGCCTTTAGTATGCTCGAGTGTAATACCTATTTCTGTTCTGTATTGTTAAGGGTTCACGTACTGGTATGCCTCTATGCCGAATTTCACTTCAGTCACCTGCTGGAGCAGCTCGAGGCCAGGTTTGTAGACTTAACTGTTTAATAAAGGAAATGCCTACATTTTACAGTCTTGATTTATTGGACCTTTCTCTGCAGGCAGATGATATAGAAAATGAAGCAAATGAGCTTATTCGTATCAAGAACTATCTCTATGGCAAGCTCGCAGAGCACACAGGTCATTCTGTTGAGAAGGTAAGAATTTCTGATTACATGAGCTTCTTTCTCATCCCATTAGTGGTAAATGATGGTTTGGTTTTCTCTAGCCTGTGTTATCCCATCATGAAGCCCCATAGAGGATCATGTATTAGAATTTTTCCACTTGTCCTTGGTAACTTCAGTCCAAACATCTCTTTCTTCTCAAACATTTACTACTTTGCAGATCCATGAGGACCTGTCTAGGGTGAAGCGCTTCGATGCTGAAGGGGCTCTCGAATATGGGATTATTGACCGTATTATCAGGCCTTCTAGGATCAAGAAAGAGGGCTCCACTGCTCAAAGGAGGGACATGCGAAATCTGGGACTTGGCTAATAGATGCTATCCTATTGTATCAGATTTTTGTGTGCTGGACTGAGCTACTCCAAACTTCAACTTGCGGTTTCAGACTAATATTAGATAACAAGAGGTATAAGCTGGAAGGCTGGCTGAAGTAGGATGTAAAAGCTCTTCCTTCCATTTCATCATATGTATAAGAAATGCAGCACATGGTACTTTGGTGCCAGAATGTCCTTGTTGGAGAGCAATGTAAACTGTCCGAAGCTTTATGCATTGGTATTTTTGTTGGTGCGCAGTGTCTTAGTATGCTTTTGCTAACTGTCAGTATTATATTGCTGGGTTTGTTGATGAACACAGCAAAGAAAAAGACCAGAGGGCACTAGCCTCTAGGCGTCTCGTGCGCTACTTTTGTACCATCAATCAGGTGCCCATGTTTTGGAGACTACAGTTACATGCAGGAGTACCACTACTTTTCTTTTCCAGGCAATATATGTTAGTTTTCTATAATGATATATCAGGTGCCCATGTTTGGTGTATCTTCATATCAATGTGACAGCAGGCTGTTGGGAGAAGAGGGTAGCTTTCAAGTTTCAATGGAGCAGCAGCCACTGGTCGTGACCAGCCACCTTACATACTGTACATAAACGTGCCGAATGTCCATTGGCAATTGGGAGGCGGAAGGAATGCTACCAGCCTACCAGGAAGTCCAAATGCACCAGCACACATCACTCACCACTCAACCTGCTTTGACCATGGTTTTAATTTGCAAAGATGCTGCATAAGCTACTGTTGACGAAGCAGACGCAAATGTGCAACAACTCCAGAAGTGACTGTCCAACGGACATGACCAGGTCTCCTGGCCGTTACTACTCATTGGTATAATGGCAGCCCACCGCCTCCCTGTGTCCAGACTCCATACATGAACTCATCCCGGTGTATTATAACTGCAGGAATTTTACAATTTTGCTCGAGATGGAAATAGAGTAAATAATAGACAAAGGCCTTTTTTGTCTTTAAAAGAACACAACACATATATGAAGTAGCTCATGTTTTAAGTTAAATTATTTCAAGTTTGACTAAAATTTATACAAAGTACTAATGTTAATTTGTGATATCAAATAAGTATTATTAGAATTATCATGAAATATATTATCTGCCTTTGTCAATAGTAAACTAAATATCCCTCAAATTTATTTCTATATTACCAATAACACACACTAGCAATTCATTTTATACTATATATACTCTATGCATGTCGATAAATTGTGGAAGTTGTTTCTTTCGATAAATCTATACATTTTGATTGAAATTTGAAAGAAGCATATCTACATAGATAGTTGTTTGTAAGGACTCTCCATTTTGTAAAAAAAAAATACTAATACATGCATAATTCTTCTGTCGAGGAAATCCAACATGTCAAGTATGCTGAAACAACAGTTTATGATAAACAAGTGTACTGAAACATAAGTGTACATACGACAACCACCCCCAGCACAACGGAGCTCGATCAACACCATGCATGGGCACCTTATTCTTCCCTTCGTTGACCCATGATGGGCTGTGTTACAAAAGGATACAAAGAGCGGTACGATAAGCAATTTTTTTTATTGGTTGTAAGTACTAATACTAAATTATCCACAAACGTTAGTTTGATGTGTGTTACTCACACTACTACAAAAATGATTTGTAAGAGCCAATGGCCTTTTACAGTAGCCCCCCCCCCTTTGGCCCCTTACAGTGGGGAGGGGGGTTGTAAAAGCCCGCACTCAGCCTCTATAGGGATGGTGACGGAGATAGACATACGACAACCACCCCGAGCCCTGGGAGAGCTCAACAGTCAACACCATGCATGGGCACCATCTTAGTTTTCCTTTCGTTCATCCATGGGTTGTGTTAGATAGGCAAGTTTTCTATTGGTTGTGAGTACTGAATTATTCAGAGACTATTTGGATGCACTCATATCCACTCATAGTCTAATTTCCACATCCAATAATCCACTCTAACTCATTTTTTTTAAAAAAGAGCTTTATAACTCGGCTTTTAAGAAGCCAACGCGTCACAAAATCATGCTGGGGTACCAGCTTACAAGAACAGAAATAAGACTGCTACAGGCAGCAGCCACACGCTCGCCCTGAGCTCACCAAAAACAACTAGAGTTCTATTACATCAGTAGAGATTAAACCATTAGGAACAAAGCTTCTAAGCCAGTTAAGAATCTTCGTCTTCACGCGCTCTAGGCATCTTCTATCTCCTTCCTTAAGTAGAGTAGACCATCTCTGCAAGTAAGATATAGCCTTGTAAACGACTTCAGATGGCGAGTGAGGAAAAGTCTTTTTGATTGCCATTTTATTCCTAGTCGTCCAAAGCGACTAGGCAAAGCCCGCAAAAATGAACAGCAACAGTCGTGGGGGCAAAGGACCCTTTCCTTGCAACCACCCACTTGATAAATCCATTAAAGACCTGGGAGTGTCCCCTAGCTCCCAAATGTCTTTAAACATACTCCACACATAAGATGCCAGATGACACTTGAAAAGCAAATGATCCACGTTTTCTAGTCCATCCCCTAGGAAACAATGAGCCGACCCTCTCCAGCCCCTTTTAACCAAAGCTTGAGCCACTTGAAGCTTATTGTTAAAAGCTTGCCAAAGGAAGAATTTGATTTTCAGTGGCAGCTTGTTTTTCCAAATGCAGCCAGCCACCCTGCTGGCTGCTCCCCTATTAGTTATAAATCTGTACAGTGATTTCGTAGTAAAGGTTTTACTCTTATCTAGTTCCCAAACGACAGTATTCTTGTTGTCAGATAGGCTAACATTTGCAAGGATATTTTTTAAATCCATCCATCTAGAGTACTTCTCAATAGACAGAGATCTCTTAAAGTCTATAAACCACTCATCTTCTTCCCTACATTCAGCAACTAGAGCATGAGGATTATTAGTGAGTTTATACAAGTCCTCAAATGCAATCATTAGAGGAACCTGCAAGATCCAACAGTCTTGCCAGAACCTGCAGAGTTCCCCATTCCCAACCCTAAAAGAAGTGCCCCCACTTGAATAATTTTTTAACTCGATGGAGTCCCTGCCAAAACTGGGAACCTTCTTTAGCCTTTGAGTTAAAGAAATTTCCATTCGTCATATATTTTGCCTTAAGAATCCTGAACCACAGGGCCTCAGGATCTAGGTGAATTTTCTAGATCCACTTAACAAGCAAACAATCATTCATGACTCTAGTGTTGATGATCCCCAGGCCTCCCTGGTCCTTGGGCCTGCACACCATATCAAATTTGGCCATGTGGTATTTGAATTTATCTCAAGCCCCCTGCCAAAGAAATCTAGATCTAATAGAGTCCATTTTGGAGTGTATCTCTTCCTGTAAGTCATAGAAGCCCATACAATAAGTAGGGATGCTGCTCAAACAAGTGTTTGTTAAAATTTGCCTCCCCCCGAGCTAATGTGCTTTCCTTTCCAAGGATCAAGCATTTTTAGCATTTTATCAGTTAACGAGGTGAATTTCTCCTTATTCAGGTGTTTGTCGCTGACTGGGATGCCCAAGTATTTTAAAGGTAACTCCCCTAGAATGCAGTTCAGTTTATTGGCCATTTTCCATTTCTGTGGCAGAACCTCCTAAGTAATATGGCCCACACACACGTCATCGTCCTAAGGACCCCCGACGGCTATGCATGTGTTCCATTACCTAAGAAGTATGTCGGGTCGAAGCCCGAATCATCCACGATTCTCCGAGCAGGATCAATCATTATCCGAGACATTGCAGTATTACAATAGTTTTACAATAAATAATATACATCAGAGTAAAAGTATGGAAGTTTTACAATAACTTTAATTTATAAACCGATGTTCAAAAGTAAACAAATCATAAGTTTAATTATTACAAACCATAGTGGTGGAGTAGCGATAATATTATACAAACTCTTTTTATTATACCCTGCCCAAGGGTTTAGTCATTTATTCCTCGTCGTCATCCACGGAGATGACTGTCATGCAGCAAGGTCCAACACACATCTCTTTGGAAACTTCTCCTGCAACAGGGGTTCAACAAACCCTGAGTACCAAAGTACTCCACAAGACTTACCCAACGAAAAAGAGGATAAGACTCAGGAATGCAGGCTAAGGGAAAATCAAGGTAAGGCTTTAGCAAGAATCAAAGTTCCTTTACAGAAAAGCATTTTCAAAAATTACTTTCTTAAATGTTTAAATCAAGTAGAGGTTACCCTATCTCTAGGTAATCCAATAACAACTCAATTACTATGATTAAACAACCTTAGTCTCATCCTTCATTTCTTTAGTTATTTACGTTGTTGTTCAGTTGGTCGGGTCTTCATGTCCGAGAAGCAACGGCGATTCGAATCGATTTTCCCAGCTGGGGATCCCTAACCACACAACATATGCAGGTCCTACCTACATATATCAACCTTCTCTAACGGGTCATCTATTACTAGAACGGCTCCGCGCCACCCGAGAGCACGGTACCCCTCGAACCCGAGACCTTGTCCCCCGAGGGTCTCCGCCACTCCCGCCATCTCTTCACTCCCATTGTGCGGGTAACCTTTCTTGTGATAGAATAGCCGTGATTAGGCTTACCGGAGTATGTGGTCAGTTGCAAGTCACGACCACGAATCGGCCCAATAACAGGGTCCTAACTTAACTGGACACAGATGGGCACGTATATCGAGACTCCTTTCCCGACATAAGTCCCAGCTGGTCCCAATTTGATTATCACTTTCCTTCAATCTCATCATAAAACATTTTCTTTGAAATCTAACTTATTAAGCATGGCTAAGCATAATAAGCCTTTTAAATAAAGCAGTTAAAACGGTATCAATGATAACATTTTAATAATCAAGGTTGGTAATGCAGCAAATATGTATTCTTTTATTCCCCTAATACTTAATACAACATTTCATAATCAAGTAAATAAAACTTTTGCAATCCAAGGAAGGGTTTAAATGCACCGGGACTTGCCTTGATTTGCAGGATCGACGACTTCTTCTGGGGCACCACGGGTATCAAGACCCTCTTCGACCGAAACCCCTTCTTCAGATGGAAGTTCAACTCTCACGTCCGAGTTATCGTCCACTACACGAATTGATAATGCATGCTCAATGAAATGCTTATGATGATATTTGAAAATGCAATAATGAAGAAAAATAACAATTAAGAATTTGAGTACAACTTTCCTTCACGATAAAGTTGAAATCCGACAAGCCCTAAAACAAATTCTATCATTAGCAAAGTAATCCGGGATTCTATCATCAAACACTTGCCATGGGTCATTATTATGTTTTATGATCCATGGACATCACACAATCCAAAGCCACACAATTCCTAAGTCAATAGCCCAAGTAATTAATTAATTACTCAATTAACTCATTATTAAAATAAGCATAAATTATGAAATAAATTAACTTTTTTTAAAATAAGCCCAAAATTTTTGTGAAGTATCATCTTTGGCTAAGATGATGACAAAACAATTTTTATGATTTTTGAATAATTATTTTGCCCTAGAAAAATCATGGAAGGTCCATTTTTTAATTAAAGAAAGTAATTTTACCTACTATAAAAATTGCTCAAATTTCAGGTTTCATATTTTTTCTAGATTCTACATTTCATGAAAAGACTAAACAAAAATTTTTATAATTTTTGGGCAAGTAATTATTTTTTTACAAAAATAACCAATTGCAACACTATTCATTGATTTAATAAATAAATAAAAACAGAAAAAGGAAAAAGACCACCCGGGCCGATTCTGGCCTGGCTCGGCCCAACTCAGCCTGATCCGGCCCAACGCAGACGTGCGTGCGTGTCGCGGCTGACAGGCGGGCCCCCGGGGTCAGCACAGTGACCCCGGTGCTGACCATGTTGGCCGCCGGCTTTGACCGGCAACATCTCACCGGCGGTGAGGTCTCCGGCGACGGAACTTGGATCAACGTGACCGCCATGACTTGTATAATCTACCGGTACATTGTTTGGGGCAGCTAAGGCTCGAC